>JAABNY020000035.1:282724-294295 GCA_015164015.2 Brevimyrus niger
GGTTCCCGGCCGGGGGATTAGGCGGGGAGCCCCTGTAGAGGACACCGAAGGGGATCTTTGTGGGGGTGCGGCGGGGACCCCCCCCCCCCCCCCGGGAGAGACCTCGGTCTGGTCCTGGGAACGGCTACGAAATGCATGGTCATCTGCCGGAACACCCAGCACCGTTGGAGAGACTTGTTTCCTGCCGGCCAGACTTAGCCCTCTGGGCTCGATATAAAAGCTGCAGCGTTCGTCCGTTAATGACGCGACAAAGGCAGCGTTCCGAGGCTTCGTACGAAATCGCAGTTTGCATTTTATCATGTCCCATTCTGTGTTTTACTGTGCGACCCTGGAGTGCAGATGCACTGTGTTAACCTTCAGCGTAGCTGCAAGAGGCAATTATATAAAAAAGAAAAAATTATCTTCACATGTGAAAGCGGTTATAGCTCTTTTGTTTGTTTTTAAAATGCAAACGATAAAACCCAAGGACTAGGATTTAGGAAAACTTATTTGAGCTTTGAGCTTTGCTACAAAAATCTGTTCTGTGCTGTGCTGCACTGCAGGTTTTTACTTGAGAGGAAGTGAATTGTTTCCCTCCAGTCTTCCCCTCTAATGAGCTTGGATGTGTTTTTCACATTCACCGGAAAAGAGGAAATGCAGGGCAATGGCTGATTAAAACGGGCAGTAAA
This sequence comes from Brevimyrus niger, assembly GCA_015164015.2. Lineage (NCBI taxonomy): Eukaryota > Metazoa > Chordata > Actinopteri > Osteoglossiformes > Mormyridae > Brevimyrus > Brevimyrus niger. The sequence continues at coordinate 283,393 of JAABNY020000035.1, forward strand.
TTTACTTATCATCAATTTCGGCACCTCATGCTAATTCACACGCATTACAGCATCTTTATGCCAGATGATATGAGAGGATTAATGTCTGCATTTTATCAATTGGCTCGTATTGCGGCCCAGATTTCAGAAAACTGTATTTATTTTGTTAATCCTTAAATAAAAACAACAACGGAACAATATATGGCTGAAGGGCCTCATCTGGCAGATTCCTAGTTCCCCGCTCCATGTTCAATTTCTGGTGAAACTCGGGACCACAGACAATGAGTCACTCCGTGTCAGTCTGGACCACAGAGAGCTCCTGACCTGACGTAACCCATACAAAGGCTGATTTAGGACCACAGACAGCTCCTGACCTGACGTAACCCATACAAAGGCTGATTTAGGACCACAGACAGCTCCTGACCTGACGTAGCGCATTCAAAGGCTTATTCAGGACCACAGACAGCTCCTGACATGAAAATGCAGACTCAGAATCCCATTCCGAGGCAAACAAAACAAAATTTCATTTTGATTTGTAACTTCCGGACCTGAACTGCTCAGCACCATCCTCTGACATTCACCCCAAGTTTTACCCCAACTAACAGGGATTTTTGCACGTCTCCTCTTCCTCGTCTCCGTTTCATCTCATCTGGAAAGCCTGCGGCAGGACATGTCTCTGTTTTGTCTCGCAGTGCCCCCACCACCCCGGTCTAGCCCGGTCGCGGTCATGGGGACTTCAGCGGGATCCCGGGGACTTTTAATGCGGAGGGTAATTACTGCAAGTCTCATGCTGAGAAGTAGCACAGCAGGTTACTAATGGGTAACTCATGTTTGTCCTACTGGTCCAGCGATAAAGTCCCAGCTCCTTAACCTGCCCTCTTCCTCCTGCCCACGGTCCTACTATTATCATCTAACTAATTAAACAAAATGAAAGCAAACAGGCAAATATTAGTAGATATATTAGTAGAACATCTTTAGGTTACCTTTCAGGATTTCTGCTTGCAATGTCATTGGATGGTACCAGCTGTAACTCTCCTTCGAGAACGTCTGCCCTCCACACACTCCATATTTGAGAATTGTATGATTGGCATGTATTCCGTGTCCAGCAATTTAAAATAATATTTCGAATTTTTAAAATTTAAAGAAAAAATCTTTTACTTTTGAAGTCTTTTAATATCTTTAACTAGCAACATGCAAAAAAATCGGTTGTGAAATAATGCTTTTTACCTGTGAATTAGTTTTATAAAAAACATAATAAAAACAAAAAAAACACAGATTTTATATGTAGAACATGCTGTTCACCTAAAATCACAGGTGCCATGGCCTGGCTGCTTGGCCTTTTGTTCAAATTGTGTCCTTAAAGTTATGAAGCATTTTGTCCTTCTTTAGCAGAACTGCTCGATAATTTTGCAGTGGATGCTCTGGCACTGTCTTTCTCTTCTTTCTTCTTTGTTTCCACAGCAACAGTGGCCATGGCCATCCGCTGCTTAATATAAGGAGAGGCATACGTGAAAAATTTCACTCGTGAGAGAAAATGGGTCAATAATGAACCTCAGTGGCCAGTATGTGCACATAATCGCGTTGGGGCTGCTTAGAGATAAGGCTGAATGTTTGCACATAAAAAAAAAATCTCAAGGCTCAATCTTAGCTGTGATGTAAGCCATTGAAAGCTACATTTGAAGGCTACTGTGTTGATCACATGAAAATAAGGGTTTTTACAGAGTTTTTAGTATTCAATTAAACAACCTTGAATGGACTCAAAGTAGGGGAAATTTCCTAACCATAGCCAGCTTTTGCAGATACTTACAGTCTATCTCAATATCAAGAACACAAAGACCGTACTTGTATCCTTGGTAAGAAAGGTCTTGCTAACTTGCCTTCCAGGCTTCCAAAAACAAACTTGGGGCACAATGAATCATGGGATTGGGCTTGTTTGGGTGAATGTCATAGTCAATGGGCGATGCTGAGCATTTCAGGTCCAGAAGCTACAAATCCCGGCCACGATTTTGTCTTATTTGGCTCTGAATGGGTTTCTGAATGGGCATTTTCATGTCAGGAGCTGTCTGTTGTTCCGAATCAGCAACCAACGCATCCTTGATATTTGGGGTGGAGCAAGACCAGCACGCAGGGATTTTTACTTGTGTTCTTAGCATTGGAACAGATCTTCGGTCATGGAAGATGACGTAAAGCAGGTACACGAGAACACAAGTGCAGTGAATCGCGAGCAATACGGTTCACCTAGAGCCTTTTCTCTTCGCATCCGGCCTCCCAGAGTCATGTTCCAGCGGGAAGGGGGGGGGGGGACACCGCGGAGCTGCCATGACTCCAGCAGAGTCTCTCCGCTTCCCATGAGATCATTAACAGCCATGAAGTCAAAACCTGGATCCTTCAAAGAGCACAAAGTGTCTCCTGTCTGCCTCCAGCCTCCCTACCTCCCTGTCATTTCCGTCTCGGGAGGCTGAGGTTGTTCCGGGGCCAGCAGTGAGGGGCAGGTATCTGCATCACATGCCTTCATTTATTCTGGGTTCCGCCACCTGATTTACTATTTTCTGCACATTTCTGACTCCCCTATGCCACCTACAATTGGCGTCCGGAGCGGGGCCCACAGCCAGAAATCAATTACTCGGGGGGTCCCGCCGACCAACCAATAGGTCTCCTTCCATAGATTTTGCCAACCGGGTCACCAAAGCTACTTTCAAGGACCGTTCAATCACATAGTTTTTCTACTTGACCACATGCATGATCAGTAACAACAAAAGTTTCGTAGGGGATTCAAACCTGATACTTTACTATGTGGCTAAAGCCTTCCAGAGCTTCTTTATTCAGTGTTGTCGCAGTCTGACTCGGTGTGGGACTCGGTCACTTAGATTGCTGCCCATGTGACTGGAAGTTTTCTGGTTCAAGTCCTAAAGTGAGCAACCTGGTTCCAGAAGTGGACCCTTGAGAAAGGCCTTTTCCCGTCCAGTAGTTATTTTATGCACCGACTCACCCCACATTCTCCAAAAAAAAAATCGCTACATCCCTTTACATCTGCTGAATAAATGGAACGTACATGAAAGCCAATGAGAGGGCTAGCCACGTCAGAGAGGCAGCGACCGCAGTGCAAACTGACAGAGATGATGCAGTGCTCTGGCATTCAGCCTGACTGAAACATCCAATCAGCAGTGTCAGTTTTTGAAGAGCAGCTAGTTCACGTAGCTGTATTCAGATATACAGGGCAAACTGTAGTTATACAAAAAAAAGTAACAAAACTATGGACCTGCACTAAAAATACGAGGACAGCTGTAGTTAATGAAAAGCATGTTTGAAAGCCAGTGCCGACTCATATCCCATGATGCACTGCTCTCGGATTAGTCCACCACTGTCGTCATGGTCACCGTTACTCTTATTTCCTGGTTGTGGCTCCTGTTTCATACATCTTTAAGTGATGGCTTTTGGGTGTATTAAATGTATTTGAATTATTAATATACTAGTAACAGACCCCGTTCTATTGACTTTTTTGCATCAATCTTTATTTTTATGTCTGCACTAATACAGTGTAATTTCACCGGCCCAAACCTAATATACTGGTAATGCCACAAAACCAATGCGCTGTGTTGCTAGAATTACATATCTTAGTTCTGCTGTCATTCTTCCCCTTTAACACATATTCACTTGAAATAAATGTATGCCGTCTGCCATGCAGGGTTTACCCCGGCTGTTCTCTCCGTGCTGCCTGGGATCCTCTCCAGCACCATCCCCCATCCCCTGCAGTGGTGACCAGGACAAGCTGGTGGATGATGAATGTATGAAAGGATAATTTATCCCCAGGGCAGGGCAAAGTCAGGTAATGAGCACATTCATTCGGTTCATCTGAGTTTGTTGTTTCTCTCTGCCTAGTAAAGAGTGCAGCCTTTCATCTGCCCCGAAATGCGTTTCGCTTCCTGTGTGTTTTCTTTGTGCCACTTGACACTGTACTGGCTGTCTTCAGCTCTCAATCTCCTCTCTCTTTTTAATCCAATCCCTTCCCCCCCCCCTTATCCCCTCCACTTACAGGCACACTGCTCTGCTAGTGCTTGGTCTAGAGAGCTAAATGTGGTTGAGCCTGGTTAGTCCTTGGATGAGACACCAGGTCCTCTAAGCACATTTGTTTTGTTTCTACATCGCTTTGGACAAAAGAGTCCAAATGGTCATAATACAATAGGAAATACATATAATAAGACATCTGTCATTTTTTCAACCATAGAATGATTTTTAAAAACTCACACCCACCAGTTTTCCTCCTTCCAGTCCAATGTATCCAGCAGCACCTGCAGACTTTTCAACTTTTCATAACGCATAAAAAAAAACCTAATTATAGGACTGGACTGTTTCGCTGGATTCCAAACTTGCAAAACATGACATTTGAGTCTGTGCACCTGAAAGACCAATTCTAATTTAGTTTCGCTGATTTATTTTCAGACCTTGCTTAACTTTTTTGGCAGTTTTTTAGTTTTCATGCAAATGCCAATTGATTAGCGACGTAGGGCTTATTATCGTGTTTGATACGCGCTGCTGTCTAACAAACAGAGGACAGTGGTCCCATGGGCTACGGATCATCATTATTCATCATCATTATCTAATCAGACACAGTGTAAGCAATTATGAAGATGCTGTGCCGTTACTCTTAAATTCTTCTGACGCCGGTTCACCTGGACCGTGTCCTACGCTGAGTCTAAACCTGGGAAGCAGGTAATTTCCCCCCAGTCTGTCAAACGTCATTCAGTGTGACAGACATACTTATATGCCAGTTTTCACGAGTGGTAATTTTTCAGAGAGGGAATCAAAAAGAGGGTGGAAAAAAAAATTAATTCCGGTTTTTGGAAATGATTCTGAAAATGATTCCCTGACCCCATCGAAGAGGTTCAAGTGCTACTCCTGTAAAGTAGCGTCCCCTACCCACATAGCGTGTGTGGGCATTAGTTATGGATGCCTATAAATGATAAATATATCAAAGACTAATTAGTAGGGAGGGACAAAAGTATGTAAAGGAGCAGCACAGGGCTTTACTCAGAAATTCCGAAGATAGAAGCATTCCGACCAAGCAGCAGCAGTTTTCCACGCGCAGTATGGCTTCATGCTTGAGGAGATACAGTACTGGAGGATCCATACCTGTCCACAGCAGAAGATGGTAAAGAGCCAATCATAGCCTGGAGATAGGAAGGGTCACGTGTAGGCTTGTCAGTGATTGGCCGCTGGATCTCCACGTGGAGCCAATGGTCTTAGACCTTCTCTCTTCAATGTCCATCACTAACATACATAAATGATCATAAAAGTACAGCCGCGTGCAAACAGAATACAGTGAAGGTCTTCAGAAAATGCAATGGGTAATGAAAATAATTTCCAGAAAATGAGAAAAGGAATATGTATGTATTTACCTACTGATCCATACTTTATTTAATAAGAATGATCCGGTATGTGCTGATTTTGGGAAATCGAGTTAAAGGTTTGCTGAAACGGGAACAAAAATAAAATAGAAACGCATGTATTTTTTATTAATAACAGCTTTTTGCATGCTGTAAATTCCATGCAAAGCCCCAGGAATGGTTTAAAGGAGACCAGCAAAGCCCCAGGAGTGGTTTAAAGGAGACCAGTAAAGTCCCAGGAGTGGTTAAAAGGAGACCAGTAAAGCCCCAGGAATGGTTTAAAGGAGACTAGTAAAGCCCCAGGAATGGTTTAAAGGAGACCAGGAAAGCCCCAGGAATGGTTTAAAGGAGACCAGTTGCTGAGAATTATCCGTGAATCCTCTTGGTTGTTTCTTCCACACAGGGGTAAACCCAGCAATCCCAGTGTGACTGCATCAAATTTAGTTTTATGCTATGGTTTGGTGTAAAACACAGTTGTCTTTCCCAAACTTATCTTTCAAACAGTGAAAGAAAATGATGTAAGATTTCTGTAACGCAATATTTATTACATGTGGGACTCAGTGTTCAGTAAAACACATTTTATTTGATTCCACAACTGACAATGAACGGGCAAAACTGGACCGTCCATGGTCCATGAGTCATTTGGACGATTCGCCACGGGAAACGGCTAACCGCTGGGATTCAGGGATGCCGACTGCATGGGTGGGCCTGGAAGTATACACAAAAGAGAACTCAGATGTGAAGAACGAGAAGATCCGGAAGCAAAACCCAGAAACGGGGGCCAAGAAATGCGGCGGGAAAACAAGGACTCACAACCCAGCAAAAATAAACCGACACCTAAAAACCCCAAACGCTGAAATGAGACACCGGCTGAACAAAACCAGGAGCAGAGGCAAGAGAAGCAGGATAATCACGAGCGAGAGCCAGACAGGGCGGCAGCAAAGAGCCACAAAGCCAGACAGGGCGGCAGCAAAGAGCCACAAGGCCAGACAGGGCGGCAGCAAAGAGCCACAAAGCCAGACAGGGCGGCAGCAAAGAGCCACAAAGCCAGACATGCCAGCACACAACATAATTAAGTTCAGTTTAATTTGTTTTTATGTGACACCTTTTGCAGGACAGGAGAGTCACCTCAAGGCTCTTTACATGAGTGAGTCCTAGTGTATCCATACATCATTTATGCAGAGTAATAGAGGGAGATGGGGAGCGAGAGAGAGAGAGAGAGAAACCCAGGTGACAATGGAGGAGAGGAATCAAAATTCCCAAGTAGGGTGAGAAAACTCCAGTGGGGCTTCAAGGTCGACATTATAGAAAAGAGAGAATAAGTTGCTTGCTAATACGCAGTCTGTTGTAAGGACTCCTCTTACAACTGATGTGTTGTAGTTTTCTCTGGCAAATGCAGTGACTCGCTGCACACACTAGAGCGTAATGCACATTGTTGACAGCGTTGATGCGCTAAACGATTGGAGACAGTTGCATTGTTTGCCCTAGACGGTGGGCGAAAGAATCAAACAGAAACATAGGACTAATTCCCGGTTTTTCATGAAGTAATTTCCCCCAGGATACAGGAGGACCAACTCTTTCACTTTTCATTGATCTTTATTGACCAAGCCTCACAAAAACATCTCCTATGTCGAACATGCGTTCCTGCATGAGTCACTGGTAAAAATGTAATGCTATGTAAACCCCTGTTTATAAAAGATGCATATTGACCTGCTTACACGTACAGAGTGGAGATTGGCTGGCACTGTTCAGCATGTCAGCCCCCTGCATTGCCATGTGATGCCCGAAAAAACACCAACAAACACTTATGTTCCTATAATACTTCCCGACCCATCGGGTGCCTCACCAGAACATACCATGAACACGCAACCCAGGCCGAGCAATAAAAAACCAATTAAAATATCAAGACGTAAATTTTTTATTAAGCAAGTGGTTTACATGAGTACAGTGAAATTTAGTAGCCTTAGGGTCCTCTAAGGCAAATCCCCACATACCCGTCAGTCCGGCAGAAACCAGGTGACCAGCCCAGTCCTGTACATACTTACCAACATACTACTGTATATATAATATAACAATAAAACATAGCATAAAATAAATAATTATAGGAACAATAAAAATACAGCATTTATATACAATGGCACAGGGGAGAGGCAACCTAATCATTTAAATTCAAAGGTCTATTTATTGTCTGTATATATAAGCGAAAGAATACTGAACTACTGATGCAAAGAAGAAATTGAATAGAAAGTATAATTTTAAACACACTTCAGATGGGGACTTCACACTTCGGATTGGGGCCTCATAATCGACTGACTCCACCGGCAGGTCAAACACTCAAACATTTCAAAGTTAAGGAATATGAACCATGTGAGGAGCTGTCAGGTGTCAGATCCAAGTGTCCTGGCGGAGAAGCCTGCTGGTGCCCCACGTTTCGTTCCCCCCCCCCCTCCGTCATTAAGCTGCCCGACCATCTCGAGGTGGAAGGAGACGCGGACGAGCTCCTCAGCTCCGTGGGCCGACTTTCAGGCCCCCAGATGTCAGGGACAGCTCAAGCTGGCTGAATACCAGAGCGTCTGCGTTGTCGCCCGTCACCCGACGAGGGACCCGGCGTCGTAGCACTGTTTCACGAGGCTGGTAATGGCTGATGTGAAGCGGCCTGTTTCATCAGAGATGACAACAAACAGGAGAAGCTACCAGCAGAGTTCAGCAGTATAAGACTGTCTGGTCCAAGGGCTTCCAGTCCAAGGACACGCTGCAACTTATTTTTTAATGTCCATGGTATCTCTCACCTGAAAGCACAAAAATATCAAAATTATTATCGAAATAAAATGGGGTAAAAGGGCATTTTATTTATGATTGTTTTTCTTTCTTTTTGAGCTTGATTGATGCACTCCATCCGACATTCATTTAGCATCGATTGCCTGGATTTCTTACATGGGAGTAGACTTTGTTATAGATTCCCCTTCTAACATATAATTTTTTCACCTCAAATCTTTTCCACTAGGTTTTTTTTTTTTCCACCGTGAAATATTCCGTGATTGCTTTTTCAATACGCTCTTGTTCGGCCGATCTTGAACTGAATGAAATTGATTGGCGAAAAAATCTTTTTTTTTGGGGGGGGGGGGGGGGCCCTGAATAGGTTGAACTCACATGACCGAACAAAAATGAGAAAAAAATAGGTTTTGAATAAAGCCCCCATTGTAGCCTGTGTTCCTTTACAGCTGTGCTACACTGAAAAGGCACCAAGGATCAAACAACCTCAGTTGTCTAATTGAGCATCACTCTGATTAATCAAGAAATTGATACACAATCTCCATAGATCGAATAATAAATCAGGGGTCTCCAACTCCGGTCCTGGAGAGCTACTGTCCAGGAGTTTTTCGATCTTACCTGGTGTAAAGCTTGTTGACGAGCCACACCTGTTTTAGGGTAAATACCAGGGACAGATGTTGCCCATCAGCAACCAGGCAGGATAGAAAACCTTTACGGTGGCTCTCCAGAAGAGAGTTGGAGACACCAATTGAAATATACAATATATATATATTTTATGTTGTGATATTCTTTTTTATGTTTTGGTGTAATATGGTATGTTATGTTATACGATGTTCATGGATTGATGGTAACCAGAAACATAGAATACAAATGCAAATATGTTATGTCATGTCATGTCATGTTATGTGTTTCGCAGATTGATTGTGACCAGGACAGGCATAAGTTTTCACTTTCTTTTCTTTTCAGCTGTTGGTTTTAGGACGGCTGTCACCATTGTCACCATTCTTGACATCGTCCTTGACAACTGACTGAAATGACACTTCATGCTCCTTAGCTGACTAGTGCAGTTGCAGTTTTCAGCATTCACTCTGAAAAATAATTAGCTCATGTTGAGTGTTAAAGGTCACGTGATGAGGGGGGGGGGCGGGACATAACATCATGCATCAAGGTGCTGGCATGTCAGTTGTAACCTTTGGAGAAAATGCATGAAATGTGAAAACCCTGGAAATACTATGGGCAGCCAAGCGGCACATTATCAGTCACGATTGGAGAGCGTAACTCTTTCCTGCGTATTTGATTTGCAAATGCTGCATTCCGCGCTCACGGGTAGCGAAGGCATTTCCTTCTCGGTCAAATGTAACTCGCACCACGAGATTTGGCAGGAAAATAATTCATCTGTTTCAGGCACTAAAAAAAAAAATGAAAGAACAGATTGGCCATCAGAGCTGGTACCTTTGGCAATATGAGGATTGTACATATAAATAATGAAAATGATAAAGAAATTAACATCAGGATCATTTTAATAGGTGTTTTGGTGTCTGCAAATTAATGTTAAAGAGTCTCTAAAGATGTACGGTGGTGTACTGGATTTTGTTTTGCAACATAATACTCATTTTAAGGTTCAATGTCTGGGCTACATATGTGCGTCATTAGGTGCAGTCTGTGTAAAGGTACTTTTTAAAACTCTAAACGGCTTTTTGCATATTCACCTTGCATATCAAGAAACACTATACATATTCGCTCAGCTGATGTCAACGTCAGGTCTGCCCAAGTCACTAGACATCAAACAGAACCCCCTGCCTTCAGTATGTCTGTGAAGTAGTTGTCAAAATCATCTGAGTGTAACTCCTGAGGTAGAAAGCCCTCGTATTCAAATGAAGTCAGTTACTGATTAGGTGCTTAACTTCACGCCAAATTAGGACATGTATGTTGGATTTGTAAGTAAGAAATGATTACTTAATATTTTATATTTCAAAATATAGTTTTGCCAACAGAGGAAAACTTTTCTCCAGTAATTCTTTCAATGATTCAATTTGTGATTTGTGTGAGTTGTCAGAAAACAAAAATTGCCAACATATATCTTTAATACGCATGCAAATTGACCTGTACTCACCTTTTGTGGGGACCCTCCATTCATTTCTATGAGTAAAACCCTAATCTCAATAATGGCAGCCTTAACCATAGTTAAGTTATCTAACCTACCCAGCCTTAACCTTAACCACAAGTAACCAAACAAAATACAAGTCTTTTGCTATTTCTGTTTTTTTGATTGCAGTCACAGATTTTAATAAAATTCCAATTCTCCTTGTGGGAACCGAATAAATGGTCCCCACAACCTCAAAATTACGGGTTTTTATTACATTATGGGGACATTTTACATACTTGAACCACAAACATGCACACACACATACACACACACACACACACACACACATACCAAAGGGCCAATACATTATGACTACCTCTATGCAAATAATGTTCATTATCAAGTAAAAGTTTTGTGTCTCAAGGTCTGGGATATATGACATGGTAAGAATAACATTCAGCACTCATAGTCCACATATTGAATGCAGAAGAAATGAGCAGGGAGAACGATTTGAGTGACTTTGACAAGAGCCAAATCATTACAGCCAGATGACTGGGTTAGAATATATCCAAAAAGGCTAGGCTTGTGGGACATTCACAATCAGCCGTGGTGAGTACCTACTGAGAGTGATCTGACGAGGTCAGCCATGGTGAGTACCTACTGAGAGTGATCTGACGAGGTC
>JAABNY020000035.1:304084-336645 GCA_015164015.2 Brevimyrus niger
AAGGTTGTCATAGTTAGCATTAGCATTTTCCCCATTGAAATGAATGAGCGGTCCCCATAAGGATATGTTTACCCTACGTGTGTGTGTGTGTGTATGTGTGTGTGTAACGGCAGCTACACCCAGAGCATGTTCTGAAGTGCTTGTTCATTTAATTGATCTGATGATGCAAACATTGTGATTTTTACGGCAGGTTTTAAGATGCCGCAGCACCATCCAAATTTGCTTAATTAATGCAAATCGATGCATTTTAGTGCATTTTAGTTACTTGGTTATACTTCAACGGCAATGTAATTTAGAACAATTACAAATAATAAAAAAACAATATACAAGCAACAAAGATACAGCCTTCTCCAGGTTTCAGTGACAAAAATACTTTAAGACGAAAATATCTTTAGCCAAAAATGCATTTTTATACAGCAAGAAACATCATGGCCTAGCTTACCTTAAAACATTCTTAGAACACTTACATTAGCCTGCAACTGGGCAAAAGCATTATCACAAAGCCTGTTTTATAATGGAATGTTACATATTTCATGTAATTATTTGAATAATGTCCTGAAAGTGAAAAACATTTACTCTTCATAATGTCCGAAATATCGTAACTCGGGCCATCCTGACCCGGGGACTGTCTGTAGATACCACTGAGAACAACATGATAAAGTAATAAAACCAGAATCATGGAATGCAATTTAAGTTACTCCCAATATTAATTAATTATGAGCAGCTTGCCGCATGAAATTAGATCAATGCTAAGTAGGAAAGATGTCAAATATATTTTCTAAAAGATGTACTCAATATGCATCAGACTTGGAACGGCATTAAAATGCAGATTAAACAGGAGGCATTTTGCTCGGAAATGATGGTCTAAAACGTGGATGAGCTGGACAAGTTTATTTACATTTAATAAAGTGTCGGTGTGTAACTGGTACAAGCATGGAGAGTGGAAAATACAGTGGTAAACACTGGCTTTAATGGTATTTAGGCGTGATTCAGAAGCGGCATTATTTGAAGCTTGTTTTTTCACGTTCACCTTCCGGGTGGTAATTTATGGGTACGGAGTGAGGTGATGCCCGGAAATATTACTAAGGACCATTATGCAAGACTTTTGGTGGGAAAGACAACGCCGTGCGCGGCACCTGATCATAAGGCACAGATGTAACATATGGTATGATTTTACTAGTCGTAATTCTCCTTTGCCCTTTTTATCTTTTAGAGAAGGAAAATGTCATTTTTAAGAGAAAAAAAACACCACACTGTAAGTTTTATATGTAACATAAAATATAAAGCATAAAAGAAAGATTAGAGTGTATCACAGCTCTGTGATCCTCTAATTTATCTTTTGAAACACGGTGGACTTTTTATATATTAATTTGTCCCTGACCCACTGCGATTTACTCGAATCTGTGAATAGCAATTACTGGAAAGGTACAATAAGCTGGGACTGATGTTCGGTGGTCTGCTGAATTTGGGGCTGATTGTCCCCTGACTAACAGGTTCCCAAAAGGCTCCTTTGTAGATCTTTTTGAAGCGAAATAACTGTAATTATCCAAAGGACAAAAAATATCTCCATGGTAATTTGGTTTGGGGTAACAATAACCAATCATAGAGCAAAAGAATGCCGAACAGTGGAAATCGTGGCCGTGTTTAGCGTTTAATGGAGCGCGAATACAAAACGACATACAGTCAGTCATTTCTGTTGCTTCTGGCCTTTGCCAACGGGTGCCACACCGATGAGTCAGTTTCCAGCTAATTAAAGAGATTTACATACTATCGTTATTTGAAATTAGCTTAAATAAGCTTGTGCTCAGTATTTTTTCGCCGTGTGGTGTTCTTTACGTTGGAATGGCTTGCCATTTTAAGATATATTTTTTGTAGTGTGTTGTGATCTCACATCCCCACGGTTGGGGGCTCAAATCCCACCCTTGGATTTATTTTGCTTCCTGGGTTCCTCCATATATTCTAGGCTCATGGGAGTTTTACTTAAGCAATATTGTTCTGAAGGCAGGACAAAAAATGATTGGTTCAGAAAGATAACCAATAAGACTGTACAGAAGGTGGGTCTAAGCAACTACAGGAGGTGGGGCCAAGACATCTGATCGATTGGTCCTGCCTTCTCTAGTCGCTTGGACCCACCTCCTCTACAATGGAATTGTTTGTCTCTTGGAACCAATTCTTTTTTGTTCTGCCTTCAGAACATTTGTCTGTAAGTAAAGCTCTCACAAGCATATTCTGTACTTCCCAGCAATCCAAAAAAATAATGCAGTTAGGTGAATCAGTGTCTCTCAGAGTGTGTCCCCTGTGATGGCCTGACATTTAAGGTGCCCTTTTCTTACTGGGACACCTTAAACTAAAAAATATATAACAATGCCGTCTTGCGTCATCCCAAAGCTATATACCAAGAGTATCTATTACAGGCCTTCACTGACCTTCCTGGAGAAGTGCACTCACGGCACAGACACGTCAGGGATAATCTGCACCAAATCATTTTCCCACACAAAATTGCCCTAAACCGGCTGTAGTCTTATTCCTCCTGCTCTGAACGGCTCCAGATCCATTCCCTGATGGGCTCTGCCTGCTCACTGCACAGGGAAGTCAAGGGGTCGTGTGTTTTTCCATTATCTCGAGCATGATTACATCGCACGCTCTCCGTCGTATCATCTCAGCACATTTGCATTATACTCACCGGCTCCCCAGAGTGCGCGATTCGCCGACCTCACGTAATTATCACGGTCGCCGATCGCGTGGTTCTGTCGGCGCCGGTTCTGCTGTGGCCCTCGCAAATGATTACATTCGGGAAAGGAATCGTGGCATCGATAATGCCGATCGCAGCAGAGGTGGCGATGACAGCACCACAGGCTCGGCTACGCTTACGATTCGCATTAATGTGGTAACACACTCATGTCGCGTGACTCTAAACTAGGCATGCCTGATGAATGCTGATCGGAGATCTTCTGGGCGAAGCGGCCCCCCAGCCCCTGCCTCTGTAGCACCACCACCACCAACCATCCCCCCGTCCTCCACATCCTGCAGTCCACTTGAGCAGCTCATTGACCCGCCGTACGGTCCTGTGGACGTCAGCTCTTTATTTGACAAAGGCTTCAGAGGATAGCAGAGTCATCAGCATCAGCTGTCAATAAACTTACAGCTTACGGCTTACGGCTTATGGCTTACGGCGTACGGCTTATGGCTTATGGCACACGGCTTACGGCTTATGGCACACGGCTTACGGCTTATGGCACACAGCTTACGGCTTATGGCGTATGGCTTACGGCGTACGGCTTATGGCTTATGGCACACGGCTTATGGCTTATGGCACATGGCTTCCGGCTTATGGCTTATGGCACACAGCTTACGGCTTATGGCACACAGCTTACGGTTTATGGCACACGGCTTATGGCACACTGCTTACGGCTTATGGCACACTGCTTACGGCTTATGGCACACGGCTTATGGCTTATGGCACATGGCTTACGGCTTATGGCTTATGGCACACGGCTTATGGCTTATGGCACACGGCTTACGGCTTACGGCTTATGGCACACAGCTTACGGTTTATGGCACACGGCTTACGGCACACGGCTTACGGCTTATGGCACACAGCTTACGGTTTATGGCACACGGCTTACGGCACACGGCTTACGGCACACGGCATACAAATGTGTGTGTGTGTGTGTGTGTGTGTGTGTGTGTGTGTGTGTGTGTGTGTGTGTGTGTGTGTGTGTGTGTGTGTGTCTCACTCTAGCTGTCCCTCGTCAGCTCATTATCGATGTATAAAATCTTCTGCTCCCCAGTTCAGTCATTGATGTTACTATCTGACTGGGCTCCTGAGTGTCCCTTGTGTTTTTGAGTGCACCCAGTGTTCCTGATTGTGCCCTGTGTTCCTCAGTGTGCTCTGTGTTCCTCAGTGTGCTTTGTGTTCCTCAGTGTGCCCTGTGTTCCTCAGTGTGCTCTGTGTTCCTCAGTGTGCTTTGTGTTCCTCGGTGTGCCCTGTGTTCCTCAGTGTGCCATGTGTTCCTCAGTGTGCCCTGTATTCCTCAGTGTGCTCTGTGTTTCAGAGTGTGCTCTGTGTTCCTCGGTGTGCCCTGTGTTCCTTGGTGTGCCCTGTGTTCCTGATTGTGCCCTGTGTTCCTCAGTATGCCCTGTGTTCCTCAGTATACCCTGTGTTCCTCTGTGTGCCCTGTGTTCCTGATTGTGCCCTGTGTTCCAGAGTGTGCTCTGTGTTCCTCAGTGTGCCCTGTGTTCCTCAGTATGCCCTGTGTTCCTCGGTGTGCCCTGTGTTCCTGATTGTGCCCTGTGTTCCAGAGTGTGCTCTGTGTTCCTCAGTGTGCCCTCTGTTTCTCAGTGCGCCCTGTGTTCCTTAGTGCACCCTGTGTTCCTCAGTATGCCCTGTGTTCCTCAGTGTGCCCTGTGTTCCTGAGTATGCCCTGTGTTCCTCAGTGTGCCCTGTGTTCCTGACTGATCCTCCTCTCCCCGCTTTTACTCCTTGTGCTCCATTCCATTTGCCCTGACCGTGTCAGAGTTTTCTCTAATGAAGTCCCTTTTGATTTTCCCCGACCCCTGACTTTGCCTCCATCCTTGCCCTTGACGTGACAGGTGGGGTTAAGGTTATCATGTTGGAATTAGAGTTTCTCCCATAGAAAAGTATGGAGAGTCCCCACAAAGATATAATTACAAAAGTGTGTGTGTGCGTGTGGCTTTTCCCGCACATCCCCAGACAGGTTCTTTACATCAGAATCCCAGTTAATGTTATTATTTGATCATTTATCCCCTTTCAGGATTAGCAGCATCAAGTGTGTTTTTTATGCAACATACATAATTGTATAAAGTTAAGCTCCAGCTCTCTGCTCACTCCATTGATTTGCATTACTATCCCCCACTGGTCTGCTGATATGAATCCCATCTTTGAAGTGACAAGAAATGAAAGTTTTGATAAGCAGCCTTGCAACGTAAACCTGACATTTTCAGGTGTATCACTAGCTGGGCTGTATATCCCATTGGTCAGTGAAATTCACAGGGCATATTCAGGTTTGTCCCAGTATTACTTATTCCCACACTGTGAAGTAATGCTCAATGGAGGCATGACCTGTGTGGCACCAGCCAGTTACTAAACAGCATTAAACGCCTGACCAATCAGACCACTGGGTTTTCCCACTGAGTCCCAAGAAAAAAGGACCAATCAAATATGACTTTTGGGGTGTGACATCACTGTCATTGCAAGCTCATTGGGGTCCCACAGCTCTACCCTTGTCCATTTAAAGCACTAACACTCAGATCTTAATATTTAATATACTAAAATCCCACTCCAGTCACAGTCTGTGGAGTGAGGAACCTTTTCATTGTGTGTGATGTCATTGCAGGATTTTAATTACTTTTTTTTAAACCGGAATCTAGCATATCACAAAGGCACTAGCAAGGTCTTTGAGATATTTCTTTATTTCTGGTTTTGATGTTTGTAATATACGATAATTCTTTTCTGTTCATTTAGTTGGGGCTGAGCTTAATAGTTCTAGTAAGTTCTGAATTGTAGGCTGTGGACTGCCAGATGGCCTATTATGTTATTTTTAGTAAATGAACTCTGCATGAAAGCTGTTTATTCATCTAGGCAATTTTATTGCTCACAGTGTCTGCATCCTCCAATATCCCTTGTGCACTATAGACATGCAAGTTCAGTGTTCTTACTTATTTCAACGGTCCTCGTCATTAAGAACAACCTCTCTCGGAAAGAAAACTGCCTTAATGTTGCCCGAAATAATTTATAGGCTTAATTTAATTAAACTCCAGCAGCAAAATCTTATCCGTTATTTATCAAGGCAGCATTAAAAACACTTTGGTTCCCTAAACCAACAGACTAATGACATTTGCAGAGTCTTGCAGCAAAACAATGTATGATTTATTGCCTATATCTCCATTGTGGTAAAATCGCTTTTTTTATCTCAGTTTAATGATCCTGTCATTAAATTTCATGAAATTGTCCTGTGGTGGGTTCAACATTAGACCAACTGCCTTTTTAATGAACAGTAAACAGCCTTTACAGATGAAAATTCATCTAAATTGATTTATATAAAAATAGATACACTGTCCTACCATTCTCTACCGCTTTTATACACGGGCTGAATTTGAAGCTTGTTGTATTATTGTTCATCAGTTATAGCAAAATTAAAAATGAACGCTGGTATGAACATTAATTAGTTTTGTAAAATGGAGTCTTTGTATACATTTTTCCAATTTCTCTAAGATACACATGTTATTAACTAGTGAATATTTTTGTTTTGCTTGTACTGCACGTATTGAAAAGCTAGATATTAACTATTCAGTTAGCACTCATTGCACGCAATGGATATGGGATTTTATTGGCCAGATTTTTATTACTGTCACAACATTGTTCAGTGAACCGTCACTGCATAATGTTTATGACCAAAATTGGTTATAAATTTTAACCGATTATACAGCCACTTCTCATTCCAGAATTAAATATTAAAAATATCAACTGGGTTCATAGCTGAAAGTCATAGACCAGGAATGAAGTGCAGGCAGATTTTTTGATAGGGCTCAGACATAACTTTAGTTCTTTTTCTGTTGAATCTGTGTGTACAGTAGTTCATTTGGCTGTCAGCCCAGCTGAACCGTATTTTAATGTGGTGGGGTGTAATTATCACTTTTTTTTTTTTGCTAGTATGACTTTCATTGCACTTACCCCAATCAGACAAAACCTGCAAATTAATTTTGCAGGTTGAGCTGTAAAGATTTAAATCATTGAGCAGTAAAAATGGGCTTCAAGGATGATTGGGATTGCATAGTCTGCCAAAGCACCCTCTGCATTTCTCACAATGCTTCATAAGATGTTCTATCTTGACGAGATGACTTTGTCCTACACCCCCATCGTAAAGGAACATCACACATTTATTTATGCCTGTAATTGGAGAATGACTACTGGTCGCCACAAGATTATTAAATCAGATAATTCCGTGACAAACATTACGTCATGTTGATATGACACAATTTTACACTGTTACTAAGAAACATGACTGACGTATTCCATTATATGGAGAGTTTAACGGTGTTTATTGAAAGCCTAAAAGCATACATTGTTTTCCTTACACTGCATCTGTGGGAACGAGTGACTTTGCTAAGGTGCGCTAACGTTGGCCTTATTGCATATGGGTTAGTCATTAGCTTCCTATATCAGGAAACTATATTTTTTGTAATAATATGTTATGTAATAATGTATTGGGTCCGGGAGGAAAATTACTTAAATATTTTTTCTGTACATGAGCCGCATGTAGTTTCCCTGAACTGACTTGACTGTACAAGTACTCCTTCTGGGACCTGAACCTATAGTCTTCAGAATTTGAACCTACGTCTCTTTACAATTTGTGCCTGATTCAAAACTTCACCCAGAATAATCCCACTCCTCCTTAACCTCCCTGGCTAAGATAGCGCCACTCGGCCGGGAATATATACTGTAATAGTTATGATATTACAGTCTGCGTTTGGTCAGAAATGTTTGTGCTGTTTTTGCCATTAAGTTCCCTGCTGGACTGTGAGTGGTCCTTGCCAAAAAGCTCACTGACAGGCTGGAATGCCGCCATCAGACAGCAATCATCCTGCTTCTTCCCCTTACTTTGATTTATGGCGTCCTTATCTCTGTTTGTGTTGTTTTATTTGCCTACATGATAGTACTGTCAGACGTAACCTAGATTAACTGTCCGCTCTGCACAGAGCAGATCCTCCGCGGCGCCCACAGTCATCCTCCGCTGTTTCTTGTCTCCTCATAAAACCGCGCTTCATTCCGTCAACGTTCCTCACAATGTGCTTAAACCCCCTAAGTCACCCACCTATAAACAGCCGAGAAATGTGGAACCCTGTTACACCCAATCCTAGCCTTCTGTGTGTTCATAAAATGTATATAAATATAAATACATAACTAAATATAGTGGTGAGGCAGCATTTAGCTACGGTGCTCCAAAACTGTGGAACACACTGCTGGAAGACATTAGAGACGATTGGCATTTTAAGCAGTTTAAATTATTTTATTATGCTTCATTTTATTTTCCTATATCATTGTGGTATTATTTATTTGTGCTATTTTATTTATTCCATTTTTTGCTATATCCATAAAATATGACATTAATTGTTTCCAGCTTCTACTTTAATGTTTATACTTATATATACTGTATTTTATACTTGTATTTTATTTCTTTATATTTAATTTATATGAATTGATATCTTATTTATATTTTACTTGTATTTTATTGTATTTTAGCCATTTTTATATGTTTATGTAGTTTTATTTTGCTTATTTGTTTGTAGTGCTGCAGTGTTTTCTCATTTTAAGTGCTGCATGGCAACGTATCATATCACACAGAAATGTATGCATATTTAACAAGCGCCAGTTTGTCTTTAAGCAAAACCTGAACATGCACCCACAGATAAAGAATTTTACTAATAATTAAACAAATTTCGATATTTAATTGAAGTAATCAAAACACACAATTGTATTTTAACTGAGCATACATAATTATGCACATCTGGGTGAGGAAATGCGATTATGCAGCTTTTTCTACGTTGATTATCAGTGGCCGGCATAAACACGGTTTCTTTTCGCTCATCAGTGTAGTTTAAACGAAGACGGTGAAGGGGGTGATCTTGCGTTAGACGGAGATAACGTGTTTCCCGGCCACAGATCTGCTCATTAGAGGGGGGTCTCCACTGCCGTTAATCGAGGCGGCTTCGTGGGGACGCAAGTCGGTAGATGAAAGCCTGAAATGCACGTATAATGAGGCGAGAATGGCCAACTGCAGCTTTCATCCGCACTTCTTAACTCCTCTTCAGAGCGATAAAATGGTGTGGAAGCATGAATACAAATGTAACGAAACGGCTTTACAATAAAGACTGTATCTGTCATTTCTCTAACAAAGGATGTAGTACACCTATTATGCTGGAAAGACCAAGAAAATTATGACATAAATAATGACATAACTCTCTTTCTATATATATATATATATATGTATACATACATACATATGTGTGTGTATGTGTGTCATGAGAGTCATGAGAAACAGTGAGATGACAGTCATCTCTGGCGTTACAAATTCTTCATGCCCTAATCCTGGCTGGATTAAGGTCGTTCCCTGTTTCACCTTATTCTTCTGTACTGCTGTCTTACAAATGACCATCCTGCTGTTCAGTGTAGCCTTCTGCCTGCAGAACCACAATTAAACCAGGATTTAACAATGCAGATTCTTGAAAAATGTAGAGTGGTCTCCTAATTTTTTCCATGACTGTAAGTATTGGGGCCAGATTATGAAATATAGACTCATGAAAAGCAACAATTCATCTTACCAAACAAATTTTATGCACCTTCTCATTAAATTTAGTCTGACGCAAAAGCATCTTCCGTTTTCAATTTTCTTTTTTGCTTAAAAAAAATTAATCAGCTGACTCCCGAGCAATCCCAATACCCAGAGTTAATTTTTTTGCGTTGATGTCACAGCGTCAAAAGTCCGACAGGAAGTCCTATAGGGACAATAAAATGAGTTTAGCGTTGGAAGGGCACAGCATTAACATCCACTGAAGTCTTTATTAGACTGTGCCTGGAAATGAATGTGCCTTTTTAAAAATCTCGTTGAGTCATGTTGAGCATGACTTTGTAGGTATAGTCACGCACAGAGGAATTTGTTTCTGATGGAAAAAAGTGTCATAGTACTGCGTCTGCTTCAGCTTTTATGAATGGGGATGTTGATAGATATTTATGTTATTGTGTTATCCATCCATCCATCCATCCATCTTCCAACCACTTTCCATTTCAGAATCTCAGGTGTGTATTATACATTCAAAATGTAAATTTGGTAATATCTTACATAATTTGAGATTATGTGATTGTCAATACTGAGAAATCCTATTTATTGTGTAGGCCTGCTAACTTTTTTCCATTTTAATTTTAATGTGTATGCCTAATATTTCTGCAATATGAAAATATGAATTTCACCCAGCCGTAATATATAGATATTGCTTTTTCTGTGTTTTCTGTTAATATGACGGAACTCTGGTTGTCATGGTGATGTTGCCAGTTTTTATTAGTCAATCCCAGTATCGCCACACAAAGTTAATACTTAGCACCAGGATTGCTGCTTTTGGAGCAAATATTGATTTCAAAATAAAGCCTCTTAGTTTTGCCTTCTGCAACTCTGTTAGTTATCTGATCTCCAGAGGGCTCCCTGGTACAATTCATCTTCACATAAAGCTGCTTTCTTGGTTCCTGTTTCACCCCGGGGTCCAGCAAAGTGCACAGAGATAATGGCTAAAAGGAATAACGGGGATCACAGTGTATCCGGAACCCACTGGCTGCCGCACGACCGTCCATCACCCGCTTTCTCATCTTTGGAACCCAAAGCAATATTACCAGTTGGCTTCACAGCTCACTTCATATTTTCTCATAGGCTGCCAGTGGGCCTGATTCAAAAACACAGGTTAAAGAGCCAGAGCATTTTATTTATTTATTTATTTTGCTTTTCAGAGGTGTGGCTCATTTGAATATGTATCAAATACTTCACAGTTTATAACTGAACCAAGGGCTGCTATGTGAACCGAATTACCATTAGACTAAAGAAGTTTAAAGGTAAAAACAGACAGCATATTTCACCCCAATGAACTTGTCTGCGTGCCTTCTCCTTAAAATGTATCACCCTGTTCGGATCAGTAAAAATCTGCAGGCTATGGATAATTCACGGTGGCTGGTATTCCAGCTGCACTATAACATATTAATGTATCTCAAGTCTGAATCTAGACCGGTTGGAGTTTATAGTTTCGGGTTCAGTGACTATGAACAACTTCTGACAGGTTGAAGGAGAACTTTGCAGGAGGAGTCCATTGTGATTTTGGCATTACCAAAATGACACGACAGTCAAAGTCATCACAGTCAGACACCAACTCTGGTCACATGGTCTATCCTTAGGTGTCGTATTATCCTGGGGTAGCTGAGCAAACCATATCACCCTGGGGGTTTTGGGGGGGGGGGAGCTGGTTCTTTTTTACAATTTTTTTTTTTTTCAAGGAGAAAGAGGAGAGGTATAGCAGAAACGACTACACAGATACAATGGGCAAAAACAATGCTCAAAGACAATCAAAAGATACAGAGCAACCAAAACAATAAGTGGATAAACTGACTGCCCCTACCACCCCCCCATCTGATAAGCCTGGGTAACGGGCCCCAGTTCAAACCTTGCTTAGGGTCCTGAAAATGGCTGAACCAGCCCTGTCAATACAGGCCAAACAAAACTTTCATAATCTTAAGGATCAATTACATCATAAAATTAGGAAGAAAAAAAATAAAAAATGATATTTATATACAGCCACTGAAATAATGGAGCAGTGAGAGGAACTGAAGCAAGGTCACATAGAAACTTGACTCTTCCAGCTGGGACAGACGGCTCCCTCCCAAACAGTAATCTTTCTTCATCCCCCACTCGGTTTAACTACGCCACACCATAAACATATAATTCTTCAGGACATCTTTCCGACATCTTTGGCTTTCCAGTAATTACGAGTAATTAAAATGGCTGACCTCGCAGCGCAGCTGTCCTCTTAATTGTTTGAATCTGCTAGTCTGGATCCCTTGACTTGTTTGATTAAAAGTCCTTCTCTGGCCTCCCGGTGCTTTCACTGAGGGTCCCTCTCCGCAGGCCCGGTTGCCGTGGCACCGGGGTCCCCTCGATCCTGCACCACACCGGCCTTCCTCGTCTGTCACCAGACGTGCATTTTGAAGCTGCGCCACACCTTGAGGTTGCCCCTCTGGCACATCGGCCTAATGTTCGTATATCTGTACACGACAGAGCACCTAATACGAAAGTGTCTGGAAAGCCGCTTGCGAGACGGGAGGGGTCGTGCCATTTTGACGGTTTGACTGGGACTGATCTCAGGCGTTTCTTGATCTCTGTTTGTGTTGTTTTATTTGCCTACATGATAGTACTGTCAGACGTAACCTAGATTAACTGTCCGCTCTGCACAGAGCAGATCCTCCGCGGCGCCCACAGTCATCCTCCGCTGTTTCTTGTCTCCTCATAAAACCGCGCTTCATTCCGTCAACGTTCCTCACAATGTGCTTAAACCCCCTAAGTCACCCACCTATAAACAGCCGAGAAATGTGGAACCCTGTTACACCCAATCCTAGCCTTCTGTGTGTTCATAAAATGTATATAAATATAAATACATAACTAAATATAGTGGTGAGGCAGCATTTAGCTACGGTGCTCCAAAACTGTGGAACACACTGCTGGAAGACATTAGAGACGATTGGCATTTTAAGCAGTTTAAATTATTTTATTATGCTTCATTTTATTTTCCTATATCATTGTGGTATTATTTATTTGTGCTATTTTATTTATTCCATTTTTTGCTATATCCATAAAATATGACATTAATTGTTTCCAGCTTCTACTTTAATGTTTATACTTATATATACTGTATTTTATACTTGTATTTTATTTCTTTATATTTAATTTATATGAATTGATATCTTATTTATATTTTACTTGTATTTTATTGTATTTTAGCCATTTTTATATGTTTATGTAGTTTTATTTTGCTTATTTGTTTGTAGTGCTGCAGTGTTTTCTCATTTTAAGTGCTGCATGGCAACGTATCATATCACACAGAAATGTATGCATATTTAACAAGCGCCAGTTTGTCTTTAAGCAAAACCTGAACATGCACCCACAGATAAAGAATTTTACTAATAATTAAACAAATTTCGATATTTAATTGAAGTAATCAAAACACACAATTGTATTTTAACTGAGCATACATAATTATGCACATCTGGGTGAGGAAATGCGATTATGCAGCTTTTTCTACGTTGATTATCAGTGGCCGGCATAAACACGGTTTCTTTTCGCTCATCAGTGTAGTTTAAACGAAGACGGTGAAGGGGGTGATCTTGCGTTAGACGGAGATAACGTGTTTCCCGGCCACAGATCTGCTCATTAGAGGGGGGTCTCCACTGCCGTTAATCGAGGCGGCTTCGTGGGGACGCAAGTCGGTAGATGAAAGCCTGAAATGCACGTATAATGAGGCGAGAATGGCCAACTGCAGCTTTCATCCGCACTTCTTAACTCCTCTTCAGAGCGATAAAATGGTGTGGAAGCATGAATACAAATGTAACGAAACGGCTTTACAATAAAGACTGTATCTGTCATTTCTCTAACAAAGGATGTAGTACACCTATTATGCTGGAAAGACCAAGAAAATTATGACATAAATAATGACATAACTCTCTTTCTATATATATATATATATATGTATACATACATACATATGTGTGTGTATGTGTGTCATGAGAGTCATGAGAAACAGTGAGATGACAGTCATCTCTGGCGTTACAAATTCTTCATGCCCTAATCCTGGCTGGATTAAGGTCGTTCCCTGTTTCACCTTATTCTTCTGTACTGCTGTCTTACAAATGACCATCCTGCTGTTCAGTGTAGCCTTCTGCCTGCAGAACCACAATTAAACCAGGATTTAACAATGCAGATTCTTGAAAAATGTAGAGTGGTCTCCTAATTTTTTCCATGACTGTAAGTATTGGGGCCAGATTATGAAATATAGACTCATGAAAAGCAACAATTCATCTTACCAAACAAATTTTATGCACCTTCTCATTAAATTTAGTCTGACGCAAAAGCATCTTCCGTTTTCAATTTTCTTTTTTGCTTAAAAAAAATTAATCAGCTGACTCCCGAGCAATCCCAATACCCAGAGTTAATTTTTTTGCGTTGATGTCACAGCGTCAAAAGTCCGACAGGAAGTCCTATAGGGACAATAAAATGAGTTTAGCGTTGGAAGGGCACAGCATTAACATCCACTGAAGTCTTTATTAGACTGTGCCTGGAAATGAATGTGCCTTTTTAAAAATCTCGTTGAGTCATGTTGAGCATGACTTTGTAGGTATAGTCACGCACAGAGGAATTTGTTTCTGATGGAAAAAAGTGTCATAGTACTGCGTCTGCTTCAGCTTTTATGAATGGGGATGTTGATAGATATTTATGTTATTGTGTTATCCATCCATCCATCCATCCATCTTCCAACCACTTTCCATTTCAGAATCTCAGGTGTGTATTATACATTCAAAATGTAAATTTGGTAATATCTTACATAATTTGAGATTATGTGATTGTCAATACTGAGAAATCCTATTTATTGTGTAGGCCTGCTAACTTTTTTCCATTTTAATTTTAATGTGTATGCCTAATATTTCTGCAATATGAAAATATGAATTTCACCCAGCCGTAATATATAGATATTGCTTTTTCTGTGTTTTCTGTTAATATGACGGAACTCTGGTTGTCATGGTGATGTTGCCAGTTTTTATTAGTCAATCCCAGTATCGCCACACAAAGTTAATACTTAGCACCAGGATTGCTGCTTTTGGAGCAAATATTGATTTCAAAATAAAGCCTCTTAGTTTTGCCTTCTGCAACTCTGTTAGTTATCTGATCTCCAGAGGGCTCCCTGGTACAATTCATCTTCACATAAAGCTGCTTTCTTGGTTCCTGTTTCACCCCGGGGTCCAGCAAAGTGCACAGAGATAATGGCTAAAAGGAATAACGGGGATCACAGTGTATCCGGAACCCACTGGCTGCCGCACGACCGTCCATCACCCGCTTTCTCATCTTTGGAACCCAAAGCAATATTACCAGTTGGCTTCACAGCTCACTTCATATTTTCTCATAGGCTGCCAGTGGGCCTGATTCAAAAACACAGGTTAAAGAGCCAGAGCATTTTATTTATTTATTTATTTTGCTTTTCAGAGGTGTGGCTCATTTGAATATGTATCAAATACTTCACAGTTTATAACTGAACCAAGGGCTGCTATGTGAACCGAATTACCATTAGACTAAAGAAGTTTAAAGGTAAAAACAGACAGCATATTTCACCCCAATGAACTTGTCTGCGTGCCTTCTCCTTAAAATGTATCACCCTGTTCGGATCAGTAAAAATCTGCAGGCTATGGATAATTCACGGTGGCTGGTATTCCAGCTGCACTATAACATATTAATGTATCTCAAGTCTGAATCTAGACCGGTTGGAGTTTATAGTTTCGGGTTCAGTGACTATGAACAACTTCTGACAGGTTGAAGGAGAACTTTGCAGGAGGAGTCCATTGTGATTTTGGCATTACCAAAATGACACGACAGTCAAAGTCATCACAGTCAGACACCAACTCTGGTCACATGGTCTATCCTTAGGTGTCGTATTATCCTGGGGTAGCTGAGCAAACCATATCACCCTGGGGGTTTTGGGGGGGGGGGAGCTGGTTCTTTTTTACAATTTTTTTTTTTTTCAAGGAGAAAGAGGAGAGGTATAGCAGAAACGACTACACAGATACAATGGGCAAAAACAATGCTCAAAGACAATCAAAAGATACAGAGCAACCAAAACAATAAGTGGATAAACTGACTGCCCCTACCACCCCCCCATCTGATAAGCCTGGGTAACGGGCCCCAGTTCAAACCTTGCTTAGGGTCCTGAAAATGGCTGAACCAGCCCTGTCAATACAGGCCAAACAAAACTTTCATAATCTTAAGGATCAATTACATCATAAAATTAGGAAGAAAAAAAATAAAAAATGATATTTATATACAGCCACTGAAATAATGGAGCAGTGAGAGGAACTGAAGCAAGGTCACATAGAAACTTGACTCTTCCAGCTGGGACAGACGGCTCCCTCCCAAACAGTAATCTTTCTTCATCCCCCACTCGGTTTAACTACGCCACACCATAAACATATAATTCTTCAGGACATCTTTCCGACATCTTTGGCTTTCCAGTAATTACGAGTAATTAAAATGGCTGACCTCGCAGCGCAGCTGTCCTCTTAATTGTTTGAATCTGCTAGTCTGGATCCCTTGACTTGTTTGATTAAAAGTCCTTCTCTGGCCTCCCGGTGCTTTCACTGAGGGTCCCTCTCCGCAGGCCCGGTTGCCGTGGCACCGGGGTCCCCTCGATCCTGCACCACACCGGCCTTCCTCGTCTGTCACCAGACGTGCATTTTGAAGCTGCGCCACACCTTGAGGTTGCCCCTCTGGCACATCGGCCTAATGTTCGTATATCTGTACACGACAGAGCACCTAATACGAAAGTGTCTGGAAAGCCGCTTGCGAGACGGGAGGGGTCGTGCCATTTTGACGGTTTGACTGGGACTGATCTCAGGCGTTTCTTGCTCTTAAAAATGAATTGGGCGACTCAGACGGGACCCGCGGTTCAGGAAGCGAAACATGTGCTGATATATGGTGCTGGAGGACAGAGTCACACATTGTTTCAGTCGCCCGACACGAGTCCCTGCTTCCTCTCAGCTTAGTAAATGCATCACCGTGACTCCATCTGAAGTGGACAAGCGGTAATCTGAACAGTGACCCTGCCGGGGAAACATTAACAGTCAACCAGGCAGAATCGCCTCAGCTCTGAGGAAAAAATACTCAAGCGCATCCGAAACCCTAACCCTGCACGGTTCTTCGTATTATTGTATGATAATGCAATTTAATTTAGCTGATGATCATCAAAATACTTAGACAGGGGTCAGAATACATCAAGTTAATGGATGCATAAATTACAGTAGATTTTATTTAAAAATCAAACAATGACTTGCACATTATGCATTGTTTTAGATTGTTCATCCTTCTGAGATTCTCTGCCTCAGATGTGGGTTACTAGCATTTGAAATGATGGCTTCAGCTATCACACTGGTTTAATGGTCCTCTTACTGTGTAATAATAATAATAATAATAATAATAATAATAATATTAATGATTTTGTTTACCTCCAAAATAACCATCATCTTAAATCAGAGAAAGGTAGTCAATTTTTTTATGTGCAACTGCTAATTACGCTGCATTGTGGTCACCCTGGCTTTCCCTACAAGAAAATTAGCTACCATGAATCAAGAAACAACCACAGTTTCATCAGTTCGTTCCCCCTCATCTGCTCTTAGCTTCCTCTCCGCTACCTCAGAGTCTGTCAGAGTATTAAATTAGAGGCGACCCCAGTGCCCCCTGCAGGACACTGTTGGGTCCTGCAGTGACCTGCAGCATTGTTGCTGAAGGACTGAGTTCACTTAGAGACTGACAGGTATTGAAAACTAATGCCAAGCTGGCTCAAAGTCAGCGTGGACAAAGCCGCCAGTGATTTACAGAGCCATTCCCGCTAATCTCTTAAATTATTTCCTCCGTCAGTTCAATGCGGTGTTCAGGAGATACTTAAATTAAGCAGCTTTAAGCACTCATGCTCACTGAGAATACCTGGTCCCAGGAGAGCTCGGGTATTCTGGGAGTGGCGCAGCTTGGCTGTCAGATTATTTAGGGACCGGATGGTGAGCAGAATCATGACGTGGAGAAACGATGGAGTTTCTGGTCAAGTGGGGTCAACGAGCGGCGGACTGGGCGCGATGCTGCTATGTTAGCTAAAACGTAACATGCGAGAGTCTGGATTCTCCTCTTCCATCAAGAAAACTAACAATTAAAAGGTTCTAAATGGAAATTTTGTTCCCATTAATGCTGCAGAGCAGCAGCAGGCTTCGCTGAAACAAACAAGCGGAATAAATAAAAACCTGATAAACAAAACTGCCTCCTTCCTGTTCGCATTCGCAGCAGCACCGGTTTGTCTTTTAATGCCAGATCCTCACATGTTGTCCTTCCCCATCCCAGAAGGCGGTGCGGCGCTTAGGCCTCATGACAGGTCTTGACAGCGAGCTTCAGGACGGAAGCCCCTTGCTTCTGCTGACCGCTGAGCGCTGCGGCTGGAGAGAATGTCGTCATGAAGCTGGGTCCCAGTAAATCGATATTAGCCGGCAGATAAGGCGACTGGGGTCGCTGGCTCATGCAGCACTGTTACCATCTCTAACCGCTCAGGTCACCGTGATAGAGTTCCCACTTATAAAACGTATTAACGGCAGGTCTGTGCAGTTCATCAGAAGCCGGATCTCTAAGGACGAAACCCGCAGGCAGGTTTGTTGCAAAGCAAAAATTATTACTATTCATACTCTGTGTCATTTTTTTCTTCGGTTGGTTGTATAGAGAAGTCAGGTCAGCCGTTGCCAGTGTCGTGCAGAGTCACTGCAGACTTTGCTCCAGCTTTCCAGCCGCGATTCCCCATCGCTGAGCGTCACACGCAGGGCGACGGTGCCAATGCCAGGGGCTATTCGACCGAGGGCATTGCAGGCTGATTTTCGTGGAGTCAAGTGGCAAAGGTTCCATTTCTTGCATGAATGGCTTTGAAGGAAATCATTCTTGGAGGCCTTCTTCAGACCCTTTTCAGAAACCAGAGCTACGGAGGAGGCAGGGGCAGCGTACGGCACTAACGAGCCCCCGTGCCCCAGCGACGGAGAGAGCAGCCTTGGAAAATGAGACGAGGAAACATCAAGCAGCAGCGCCCTTCAGGGATCTGTGACTTTTACTGCCATTCCTTCATTTGGAATGAACAAGCGAAATAATTATTATTGCAGATATCCAGACCCCAGCAGGGATGCTGCAGTTTGGCTTCTGTCTCCCCTAGTAAGCCGTTCTCTCCATGTTCTGATCATGAGCCTTCTGACACTGAGAAAATATTCCTGGGTCATAGGTAGGAATCATAGATGCCAGTCCTGTCCAGTTAGTAATCATGCTGTACAATGTCCTTACTGTCGTGTTCAAATTATTGACAAAAACTTAACATTCGAACCAGTAATTCAATGGTCCATGTATAAGTTCAGCCCAAATCTTAATTCTTCTTTCCTCATTATTGTTCATTTTGTGGGGCAATTTTAAAAAAAAAATCTGAATTTAAAGAGTCAACGATAAAAAAAACCCTGCATGGCAAATAAGGCAGTGTTCACTACAGTTGTTTGCAATTTGGGTCAATCTCACACTGATTCCTGAAGCAAATCCCATTTCAGCCTGTAATCCCATAACTTCCCAGGCCGTGTCTTATTGCTCACATTTATCTTCTTGTCAATGAGCAGCAGTTACCAGTTTTCAATATGTTGAGCTGGAATTAACTTCACAAGTATTTTAGGGCACTGCAAAGCTAGAGCAGACCTTCTTGTATGTTTATAAAACCCCCGAGAGGTCCACGTGTACACACACAGATTTCAGACATCATGCAGAAGATATCCCTTACTTAGTGTTTCTAACTGACGTGTCAAGGTTTTCTGGAATTCTCAATAATAATATATAATTTCAGTATAAATCTCATGTCTGTTTTGACCCAAAGCCTATTTCCTGTCATTAATGGGTCTGGTTGGAAAGGGTATGCCTATTTTTAGAGGTAATAATGGAATCATTACTAAAGAAAACATGTCTTTACCTGCACTTCAGAAAATTTACCGGAGGCTTTTATTTATTTTTTTCTTTTTTAAACTGTCAGTCACACAGTCCAGTAATACCATCCACTCCATGCAACTGCCCTATACAAATGTTATTGAACCTCCGGGAGGGAGAAAATTGTGCGCGAGATGCCGATTCCCTGTAATGAAAGAGCCCCCTGCTGGTGACATGTGGTTTAGTTACTCTTTTTTTCTGAGATTCACTCCGCATGTTAAAGGACCGCTTGCCTTTGCAGTGAATGAAACAGGAAGAAGCTTTCAGTTGTTTGAACACCAATTTATCGTCACCCAATGGACATGGCACTGTAAAAACATAAAGTTTACCTCCGTGTTGAAATTCAGGGTTCCAAAACTTGTAGTGATTTATCTAAGAGTGTGAATCGTAACATACAACCCTGTAGCGAAGGGACAGTGGTCAGAGTTTATGATGGACGACACTGGATCTGCCCAGAAAAAGATTATGTTTGATTTTTTTTTCTGTTCAACGGAAAAAAGATTTTTGTTATACAGTATGTTTTACAAAACAAACATCTTAAATTATTCGTATACAAAGCAGAAATGCATTACTCTACATCCCAAATCGTATTTCCCCTTCTTCGGCTACTATGACATTTATCATGGTAGATTTGTATGGTTGCACCACTGAACTTTAAATTTGATCCGCAGTCAGCAGTATTGTTAATAGATATTGTGATAAAATAAGGATTCGGCTCAGCGTTCCGAAATGATCCGCAATGACAAATCCTGCAGTACGAGAACGCGAAATGTATTTAAGTGTACCAGACTGTCAAAAAGCGTGGATGTAATGTTGTAAAGTTACCGTTCATCAGATTCATAAACATTTATATTTTACTTCATCACGATTAACAGGAGTATTTGTATAGCAGTTAAAACAGTGGGTGTGAAACTAGGAAGCTAAAATCGATTGCATCTTCATACACTGTTTTTTTTTTCTTGCCATCGGTGTCATGCTGAGAGTTTGATAATCGAATCGCTGTAGTTATATGCATGTTTGACATGGATTTATGATAATTTATGAAAATCGTGCTTTAAGCTTGCGTTTTTAATTAAAAACAGACATTTATTAGCATAGGAATAATAGAATTAATTGAAATTACACAAGAATACATTGATCCGGAATGATTTGTCTGGAAAAAAATTTAGTCAGAAAGACCATTCATAGAGATCACCGGGGCTCAGGGTTGGTTCAGGATTTTGCTTTGAATAAATACTTCAATGGGACACGCACAGCCACTCTCTCTCAATGGGATCGCGTTTACGTAATGAGATTTCTGCAGGGCCGCCATGTTGTACAACTTCTAATACCCATCCATGGCTCGACCTGCAAGAGTAACTTCCCGCTCTTCAGCCAAAACTATTATTTGCTTAGTTGTTTTATGGAACAAATGTGGTCACGTTCTAGAATTCCATTTAATGAAACACAATATCTAAATAAATGGTTATTTATAGTGAACACGGCTGTACCGGAAAACGATCATTGACAGAATATAGAGTACCAGTCAAAAGTTTGGGCAGGTAAAGCCGTCTACAAAGGACAGTGATAGTGTTGCATCACGTGACCTGGCCACCTGACCTTTTCTCTGACCACAGTACAGATGGTTCGGAAGGAGTTTGACCCAAGAATGAAGGAAAAGTGGCAAATGAGTGCTCAGTATGTGGGACCTCCTTCAGGACTGCTGGAAAAGCTTCTCAGGAGGCCACCTCGTGAAACTGGTGTAGAGGAGAATGCAGAGTCAGCCGGTCCCTGGAGTGATAGGGGTTAAGGGCCTTGCTCAAGGGTCCAATGGTAGGATCACTCTGCCAAATATGGGATTTGAACTGACAACCTTCTGAGTCCCAGCCCACAGAGCTGCCCAACCCCCCACATTATATTTTTTTTTGTTTTGACGTCTTTATAGTTATTCTCAAAGGTAGAGAAGAATACAAATAAAACCTTTTTATGGGTATGTGTGTTCAACATGGTGACTGGTACTGCATACATATATCTTCATCTATCCTTCCACCATTTATTCAGTACAGGGTTCAGGGCATTGGAATGCCTGAAGTGTATCCCAGTCAACAGGGGGCACAAGGTAGAGGAACACCACAGATGGGAAGCCTCTTCTTACACATGTATAGTGTAAAAACATGTAAAAACTCCAAAAAGGTCATGAGACTGAGCCAAGAATCTGGTAAGAGCTCATACTGCTTAATTTAATCAAGTTTAACAGCACATAATACCTGTTCCTGTGTCAGAGAAAGGGCACATCAAACAAGATATGTTATAATGTTGCTTGTATGCCATCACCTTGTTGCCAGACTGCCCTTGTTGTACCTAATGACTTTTTAAAAATAGTTTTAACCATTCAAGCATTGAAGTTGAAGTGTCACATCTCATATTTCACTGTCATATGATCGATGTACCTCCACATTAATTACTGTATCCATTTCAATCTAATTATGCATATTAATCTGAAGCACTGAGGTGTAATTATTTGCCTGGCTCCTCTTAACAGCCGTTACAGAAACCCTGTGACGTGGCTGACCGCTCTCCTTCTCCTGTGTCTTTGACATTTTTTTCATTCTGGCCTCCATCTTATCCTCTGATCCTCCACCCTGTTTACATTCACATTTATTTATCGGACGGTTTTGTCCAAAGCGAGGATTGGAGCAGGAACACACAGCACCTTCACAACATCTTCCAAATGAAGCAGGAATTCATTAGACTGCTATTCAAATCAGCAGGAAGTGCAACATTAGGAACATGAATAAACATCTTTCTTCCTAGTTTTTTATGCTTCGAATTTCCAGCCTGTTCATATTAGTCCTGTATTTCATTGCATGGTGGTCTACACCACCTCCTAACTGACCACAAAGGTGTGTCTACTGAGCTGTAACATCATGCAGACATCACTAAGGTCAAATCTGAGTTATATATATTTATTTAAGAATTATATAACACCAATGCACACATCACCCATTACATAAAAGCAAAGCATAAAAGAGCTCTTATTAACTTGGATTTTTACCTGTAATTGGTAATAGAACAGGAATTGAGTAATTTAAAAATCTGAATAACACTCCGATATGAACAGAATACTTAATGACGAAGCAGTAGTCAAACTGTTCTTTGATTAGTGCTGACAAGCCCCATAAATAAAAGAAACCATTAGCTGTAATTAAAGGACATCAATTAGGTTACAGCTGTTCACCTGAGCTGGAATTTTCCAAACCTTCCAAAAGGCGTCTTGTTTAATGTCAAGCATGTTCCGCTCATTATTACAGTACGTCAATATTAATCATCATTAAGGCGAGAACACGATGTCTTTCGGGTAGTTTATTTACCTATTTATCAGTTTCATTCCCCAGAGAATGTTGCGTCCTTTTAACACACCACGGACTGTTATTGATTGCAGAGACACAGAGTGAATGTGTTGGAAGCACGACATGAGGCAGCACGACATGAGGCAGTAGGACATGAGGCAGCACGACATGAGGCAGCACGACATGAGACAGTAGGACATGAGGCAGCAGGACACGAGGCAGCGGGACATGAGGCAGCGGGACATGAGGCAGCGAGACATGAGGCAGCGGGACATGAGGCAGCACGACATGAGGCAGCAAGACATGAGGCAGCATGACATGAGGCAGCACGACATGAGGCATCCGTAACGCTTCGGTGCCTGAGCACCATCCATTGTTATTGTATGTTTGTGTTCACTCCAGGGAGCCGCGGAGCTTATCTGTCATGGAGCTCCTCCTGCACTGCAAGACATGCAGTGTCATCCATCACATGACCGAGAACGCTGCCACATAGACTGAATCGATGAGCTGCTTACTGCATCTGCGGAGGTCATGTTTCTGATTTTCTCTGCCTTTCATTTTCAAGACAGCCGCTCATCACCACTGGCAAGTGCCTGATAAAGCTAATTGCCTCTTTAGATTGAAGATGGTATTTTAGGAATGTATCAGTTTACAGTGAAAGCCTAAAAGCCTTAAAGATTCACTCCTTAAAGACTCACTCCTTAAAGACTCACTTTGTCGATTTCTTAACAAAGGGGGAAGGGGCTTTCTGCTCATCTCTCAGAGTGCTTTAAGTTAGAAAGTTGCATAGTTGGAGCAGATATCAGAATGTTTCTTGGATCTAGTCTAAAATTTCTAGAATTCCTAATTGCTCCGATTGCTATTCTGGACACGGCCTCAGAAGTTTATGTGGAAAGCGTGATAATACAGGCCGTCTCTTCGATTTGCTCCTAAGAGGAGGGCAGTGAATGAAAGGGATGATTATCTTAGCGTTGGATCCAGCAGCCGTTTGAGCTGGATTGGGTTGGCGATGCTCACGCTTGTGCAGGAGTCCATGAGGGGCGTTGGACCGAGTACCGGCACCAAGCAGCCCGTCTGTGTCCCCCCATGGGCCAGACAAGTCCTGTTTCACTCCGGACCACCACATAGATCCGTCTTCCCGTTGTGGCACAAAGGCCAGCCGCTTGTCATCCACCCGTCGTGACATTCTGCAGGAATAAATCTACCGTTGCCACACATCACAATGCCACCCATTCTTCTCTCCCCTGGCACCTTCAGCCCGGTGAGCTTGCAATGCCCTCCGAATGGACCAGTGGTTGATGCCACCCCCCTGTGCCACACTCCTCTCAGGGTGTCACCATCCGTGTTTCTCCTCCAGGGCCGTCACCGGCTGTCCCCTGCGAAGCCATTGTCCACCAGACCGAAGCACCTTGACTGACTTTCCAGGGACACATGAGAGAGAGAGTGACAGAGTACATTTTCCCACAAGTACCGGTGACTCTCAATCAGGCGCCATTTGCATACCTGTCACACAGATATGACACATAAATCCGTCACCTCAGACAGTCGCCAGCAGTGAGGTGTTTATTTTCAGAATTCAGCCCAGCTCACACAGAACGTGTACATTTACATCAAATTTACATCCATTTACACCAACTTTACCATTATTTACATCTATTTATTCTTTTGTATACCGTCTCCTAACAATGTGAACCGCTCATTTCAGTCCCTTATGTTTAATTGGGGCTCAATTAGTGCAATTTAGTGTTTTTTGTCAGTCTTACACCATTTTATATTTTTATTTTTGGCTCATGGGGAGTTTTGGTTATCTACCTGACAATCTGACATGACTTTCCAACCCTGTCTCCTGCTCCCTGGAGCAGCTGGATGGTTGCCTGGCAACAGAGAATGTCGGAAAGCATTTGCAGAAGGAAATTAAGGTGAGACAAAAAAATTCCGACAGTGTTATCATTCTGCTACCAACAAGGTCTCATTTATGGTGTGAAACGGGCGGTGGGGGGCAGGGGGCCAGGGGTTGACATCCGGGAGTGGTGCCTTTTTGCTCACCCCAATGCATATGTGGAGCGAGAGGTGTTTAAATAATGAAGGTGGTGTAATGTGGTTATATGCACTTGGGGTATGAAAGAGTAAAGCAAAGAACATGCTCTGGAATATCAAACATAGCTCTGGGTTGTACATGAAAACAAGTCAAAATGGCCGCCATTAAACCCATAACTTACACAGGTTCACTGGAACAACTGTATCTTGTTAGATCGGATTCCTACGTGAAATATGTCACTCTGCATAAATATAACAGCACTTACTTTCCAATAAGACAAAGAACATGAATTATAGCGAAATACAAGCTGCAGCTGCCGCTGAAATGAGCGACGCTGCGGTGAAATGTAAACGAAATTACAAATATATCGCCTGCCCTCTGTCAGCCTCAAGAACTCATGCAGGAAGAAAAAGGGGCACAAACTTTTTTTGTGTAATGGAGTTTGTGTCCAAAACACATTAGCCTGCCGCTAACATATAAGCGGCAAATAAGCAATGACCTAATTAGGGAGCCATAATGTGGATATAAGGCAGATACAGAAGAGGAACTGACCACATTTCTGTCTTTCCCTGCATAAAAGGGATAAGAAGTTATTAATTTTAAATGAAATGATCATTATATTGTCAAATGGGAGCTTCCTTTCATTGTATTATTTCCTTGCACTGGTAATGTTATGGAAATCTGTCGTCTAAAAGGATCACGCCGTGTGGATTTGGGTCCTGTCCTGTGTTTCTATGAATGACAGGGGGCAATAAACCCCAAATGGCAGGATACATATTCCTCCTAACAGTTAAGGTTTCCTATGACCACGAGATACACTGTACATAACTATGGTCACATCTGATTATCCTCAACCATTTTTATCTGTTCTAATGTAAGAATGCACTACTTTGAATATTTTCACAAAAAAAAATTGCCCTTAGCATTTCTCACATGGTTTTGTTTCTCAGTCACATGACGAAACAGCTTGGCACTGACAATGAATGTGAAACCATTAAAGGTCATTAAGAAGGATTCATGAATCTGTAATTCACATTTACATAATGCCACGTGACCTTACTTTTCCTGACCTTCCAACCATCCAGACATTTTTCTTCATGTTTGACACGATTCATGTCAGAAATGAACCCTAAAAAATAATAAATAAACGTCAAATATTTAAATCTGCACACTGGTCACAAGTACGTCTCCTCTGGCATTTTGCAATTTCACAGTGGAATAGTCTGCAATGGGTCAGACAGAAGGACTGAAATCAAATTGTCCTCTTCTGGTTACATGTAGCACTTTCAATTAACGCCGGCTAAAAATGCTACCAGCATGCGTCCTTGGAGATATTTGTATTTTCCTTTCCGTGCCCCTGCGTGAACAATTCATTTGCCATTTTCAAAGACTTTGATTGTCACCGAAAAACAAATAAAAATATTTCCAACGTACATCTCACTGTCGCTGACTCACCATGGTCCGTGATGTAGTTTACAGGCAGTCAGTCAGGATTCATCCAAAGCTTTGTGTGCAAAACTCTAAAAGGATTCAAGCCATCAGAAATGCCCAAGAGTGTCCGGGGGCATCAATTTCTATGTATGAAAACATAGACAATGTCACAAAACTGGAGAACTTGCCGACATGGGGAATGAGTGTAAACACTTCAAGCTTTATAGGAAATTCTACTGGGTAAACAAATACAGAAATAAACAGCCACAGCAAACAAAGAAGACCAATATAACACAACTGTGCCAAAGGAACTATCACAGGCTGCTCAGAATCACACAGAAAAAATATTAAACTTTGCAAAGAAACTCAACAAATATTGTCTGGAGTCAGGTGAGCTCAGTCCCCTGGGGAGTCAGAATGAAATCGAGCTGACCAGGTAGATATGGATTTGACATTACACTCCCCCCCCTACCAAGCCTCCACCCACAAAGGAGCATTTATAGATGAGTCAATGCTACAATCAGAGGGACAGCCCCATGTCAGAGCAGATGGATGGTCTACATCAGAGATATCCAGCTTTGCTCCAGGAGAGCTACTATCCAGTAGCATTTCTATCCTACCTGGCTTCAGCAGCTGCCCAGGACCTCCTCAGATGCTCCCCAAGACATCCTCAGCTGCTCCCCGGGACATCCTCAGCTGCTGCCCAGGACGTCCTCAGCTGCTGCCCAGGACCTCCTCAGCTGCTGCCCAGGACCTCCTCAGCTGCTCCCCAAGACATCCTCAGCTGCTCCCCGGGACGTCCTCAGCTGCTGCCCAGGACCTCCTCAGCTGCTGCCCAGGACCTCCTCAGCTGCTCCCCGGGACTTCCTCATCCGCTCCACAGGACTTCCTCATCTGCTCCCCAGGACCTCCTCAGCTGCTCCCTAGGACTTCCTCATCTGCTCCCCAAAACCTCCTCAGCTGCTGCCCAGGACCTCCTTATCTGCTCCCCAGGACCTCCTCAGCTGCTCCCTAGGACCTCCTCAGCTGCTCCCCAGAACCTCCACGTCCACGTCCACAAGGTACTGTAAAAGACACATCCTTCTGTAAGAACCCAGAAGGGGTGAAATCACACAATCATGGCATGTGGCAGGATTCAGAATTCTGCAAAGGAGCAGGAAGGACAGGGTAGGGCAGAGAAAGCTGTGGCGTTGCTCCTCAGTTCAGGCAGGACTCTTCAACCTGCTCATAAGTGACCTGACTGACCACAGTGCAAACAAAACCCAGACTGCATCCCATGCTGTCTCTCCTCTGGTGTGATGTGGGGTTTACCTGCTTCATGAGCTCAGAATCCCTGGACCCATTTTTGCTTATTTAATTGGGCTTGATTAGTGTAATTCAGGTTTTTTTTCCACGCCTTCCACCATTATTGGCTCGAGTCACTTCTGTACATGCTGTATTTAATTAAAATATTTCTCTTTTCCTTTTGCTGTATGTCTTTCCTGTCTATGTATGCTGAGGGCGACATAAAACTAGAGAGACATCCTTTGTATGTGTAATTATACTTTTGTGAATAAAGCTAAATTCTGTTTTTTTTTTCTGGGAATTCGAGAGTCACGGTCAAACTCAGGCTGGAAGCCTCTGGGGACCCAGGCTGCTCTCCAGCCTCCAGCTCCTCCCCTGGTCGTTGGAAAACTGCTGGGAAGAGAACTGTGAAAAGAGAGAAAAATTTTCTTTCCTGGCGGGTCCCACTTTGATGCCCCCCCCCCCGGTCAACAGTGGAAAGGACAAAAGTGGTAATGGCCCCCCTCCTGGGTGAGGTGGATGGAACCCTGCAGAGGGAATATCTGGAGAGAATCTGGGGAGCCATTTTAACAGCGCTCACGTGTGCAAGGCAGCACTGCATGGGGTGGGTGCTGAGAGACACCGGGGGCAGCAGGAAGAGAGTCTGGTGCTGAGGTCGGCCACGGGGCCAAAGGCTCCACCATGTACAGATGATCCTCGACTTACATTCCAATTACGCCGTCACAGACACCCGCTTGGCCATTCAGCAGATATATCGGGCTTGGGAACATTAAAAAAAATTCCATTGTTATGCTGTATGAGATGTTTACGCTCACAGCCACTACAGAGACTGGAAGCGAGGCTGGGTGGAGGCTGCTTTCACCCAGCGACAGTACAGAGTATTACACTGTGTGTTGCCAGCCTGGGAATAGATCAAAGTTCAAAGTTGATGCCTGCTGACTGTGCTACACTGTCGCACCATCAAAAAAGGTGAAACTCTGTAAGTGAATTAAATGGCGAGGAGTATCTGTAAGTTAGCTGACAAATTCGCTCCTGCTGTTTTCCCGAAAGCGAATCCCACAGACGGTTCGCCTGCCGCCAGTCCAAACCATCAGCGGCATCCATTCCTGAGTTGAAAACAGAAAGAGAGAATCTGCTGACACCGGGAACGAGTGTAAACGCTTCACATGATATTGGTGCTGATATTGGTGTTAATCCACCCTGGGGTCTGTGTGGATCTCAATGCCCCAGTGCAGTGATGGGGACACTGTGCGGTAAAAATGGCACCATCCTTCGGATGAGACGTGAGACCGAGGTCCAGACTCTCTGAGGTCAGGAAAGACCCCTGGCCAACCTTTGGAAGCGTAGGGCTGGTACCCTGATGCCCTGATAAAATTACCCACTGTGGCCTTTTCTAATCCGGCTTCCTAACCATGCCTGAATCTCACTGGTGATTCTCTCCTGCCCATTCACCACCTCAGCTGCTGTGTAGTGGGTATACTGGTGCAGAATGGCTGCCATCACATCGTCCCGGTGGGGGCTACACAGTGCTGGGGGCTGAAG
Source organism: Brevimyrus niger (assembly GCA_015164015.2). Taxonomy (NCBI): domain Eukaryota; kingdom Metazoa; phylum Chordata; class Actinopteri; order Osteoglossiformes; family Mormyridae; genus Brevimyrus; species Brevimyrus niger. The sequence goes on from JAABNY020000035.1 coordinate 333,055, forward strand.
CAGCTCCCCATTGGTTCTGTGAAGTGTTTTGGGTGTCTTGAAAAGCATTATTCTAATGCAACATTCATTCATGAACAAAGGTCAAAATACAAACAAATTCCATGAAAGGAAACCAATATAAAAAGCTATATCCAAACAGGTTTTAGTTGTTTAATGCGTTTTTTTTTTATAACAATACATTTTTGATTGTTTGAAACCAGTTCTAATATGGCGATTACACATCTGACCTCATTTGTAAAGCCCATGGCATCTCAAACACATCATGGTTCATTAACTGGGAGCAAAGTAAAGTAGCTGTTTTGGATGCTGGCAATGACCATTGAAGAGACTAAAGGAAAGCGCTGGTCTCCATTATCCATCACACAGCGCCTGATGGATCGCATTTAGCGCTGATAACCCTGCATTCACGCTCCAGTGTGCATCTTTACGTGGCCCTCATGCAGCCTCTAACACATTCCTGAGCCCTAAATTAACTCCCAAACTCAGTCCATAACTCCTGATAGCGAATCTCGGTGTTGAGCTAAGCCTCCGTAATCTTATCGGCTGATCACCGAGCGCATTAAGAAAAACGCCCGACTCCAGTCCACCACGGCGGCTGAACAAGATCCCCAAGTACTCCATTCATTAAGTTTGGCATGTGTGCTTTTAGGAGAAAATAACAGACTTGCATTTTTAAATCCTATTTGTCAACAACCTATCTCCTGCCTTTTATTTTCCCAAGTACACTTATTGTAAATATGCTTCATTTGCTATTTTTAAACTCCTATTCACTACCCAGTGCTCTAATTTTCCATTATCGAACATTTTACTTCCATACCGATTTCAGCAATCTGTCTTAAGGTGATTTTACTGTTCCATTCCATGCCCCATTTACCATATGTGTTGCAATAAAAATGGCATTATGTATATTACATACCTTATTCCCAAGCAAACAGGGATTAGTAATTAATGAATGCAGGGGCCACTCCTATTTTATTTCTGTATTAGATTGGTTTATACCACAGGACAAAGAAAAACATTTCACAAAGCTAAAGATATTTGAGAAACCAAAGTGACCATATAAACAGTGGGACTACTCTTTCAGAAAGACACAAAATGTGAGCCATTTGATTAATTAATCCAAATGTAAAGTTAGTTTTAGGGCACCATCAGTATGAGCTCACATGAGTACACTACCCAAGTCCTCTCACATCTCCTAAACAAAGAGTCACAAGCGGATCTTGTGAAGACAGACTGTCTCATCTGCAGCCCTCTGAGTCAACAAATAAATGCAGACGCTCCCTAGCACAGACATCTGCGGGAGTTCCACATTTATATGAATAGAACAGCTGCTACAAACTGTGATAAACAGGGCATGTAGTGGCAACATGTTATGGTGGACAAGGAGAAGGACAGACGATCCACATAGCAGCTCCAACAAACTTTTTTATTAACAAAACACTGAGAGAGAAGTAGAAAACAAAGGGAACCACAAGGGGTCAGAACTAAACTAGGGCAGGAACTACACCAGGAACGACAAACACCAAGGATAGGAAGGAACAGAGGGAACGACAATAACTAACTAATGACTGCTACTGTAAGAAGATACAATACAGGACAGGTGAGAACCACAGCCAAGTCAACCCGTCACTAAGGACTCAGGGCATCAAGGAACAGGTGGAGTATATTACAGTTACCAAGCCCTAGAGCCTGGAAAACAGGAACAAACACTAAAGGCTAAAACTTAATGAAATCATTCTCAGAGAAACCATTTTTTCCCTCCCAATTTATGTTAAATAGCATGCCAACCGCATAGCAAATCATTTTTCCATACCGCACAATTGCTTTTCTATAATCCATCAATAGTTTCTGCTAGAGCTGGATTTTTTTTATTTATATGCCAGCCAGTCACTGAATTTGTTTGTCATGACAGAAGGCCAGCATGTATGTAAGCTTTCTCTAAACACACCCCATAAAGCTTATCTGGCATATCTTGCTTTATTGTTTCATTTATTCCTTTTTGTGCTTTTAATAAACGTAAATGTTTTTTTTTTCCTGCCTCCAGCTACAAAACTTGGAAGTGGTCTAAACCAGCTTATTAGCCAAATAAATACAATTACAGCTGATACCACAAAAATGAAAAGAAACACTAGCTTTCCTAAAGTATATATTTTATTTCAGAATAAAAGTCTGATGATGCCTTTGACTTTGACTAAATGCATGTAATTTAACATAACTGTATATTTACAAGTCATACTGATCCTTCGATAGACGCTGCTCAGATACTATATAGTGTTTAAAAATGTACACGTGGATCACGTTTTATTGACGATTTACAGCAGCGGTGCCAAATCTTCTCCGCAAAGGACCGGTGTGTGTGCAGGTTTTTGGGGTAACCTGTAGGTCAGCTGTTCAAACCCAGGTGTGAGGACTCCTCAGCCAATCAGTCCTCTAATTAGTAGTCTAGTTGTAGTGAAAGCCCTTTGCAGACAAGATTGGCCGCCCCTGATGTGCAGTATCAGGTCTGTAACAAATGTAAAAAAAAAAAAAATTAAGTGACGGCACGTCCTGTTTGGCAGTTAGATTAAATGTGGACCTGGGTCACTGGCTCCTCTCTATTCTTACTTATGCAGTCATCAGTAGGTAAGGACGAGCAGAAGCATTATCATCCCAGTAGATATGAGATGGTAGAATTTGTTTTCAATTAGTTGCTTCCCATTACTATGAGAATGTTATATGACACATAATTTTTCTCTCATTTTGTGTACTTCCATGCTGGTGTATCGTTCAGAGAAATCTATCCCCCTTTCAACCACTAAGCCGGACCAGGGTCACATGGGAGCTAGAGCCAATCACAATCAGCTTAGGGCACATGCCAGGCGTGTACCCTGGATGGGACGCCAGTCCACTGCAGAGACAATGTAAAGATGCCAGTTAATCTAACTGCATATCTTTGAACTGCAGGAGGAGACCCACACAACACAGGAAGAACATGAGAACTACATGCGCACAACTCCCAAACAAGGAAGTTTACGGCGACAACGCAAGTCACTGAGGTACCCTATGTTAGCGTAATTGCACTTGGATGCTCAGCACGTGGTGGTATGGAAAGCTAACTAACTAAAATATTTCTCTTCTTACTGCACATGGTAAGACACATGACTGGGCACAAGCTAAAAATGTTTCCAGCCACAATTACCAAAAACAGATATCTTTAAATCTGGGAAACACACGCCTCATGCTGCACTCACTTGGAAATCTACAGTTTGAATGTGCATAACATTAAAAATATATCTACAGTGGCCATTCTTTCCTCTAAGAGCCTCGAGGAATCGGATCACCATATAATCCACATACATTTCATCGGACATACCCTGTTGTGTTTGTAATATCTTATGCACACTGTGGTCTCTGAGGCTGTTGGTTCTTTGTGAAAAACAGGAACCTGAGGCCTTAATGCGGATGTGAATCTTTCGACCTCAAAGTATCACTAAGCCCTGCCTTGCAAATAAAGAGCCAGAATTCAGCCACACTGTATGGTGTGTGTGTGTGTGTGTGTGTGTGTGTGTGTGTGTGTGTGTGTGTGTGTGTGTGTGTGTGTGTGTGTGTGTG
>JAABNY020000035.1:350875-397506 GCA_015164015.2 Brevimyrus niger
GCACATGTTTTAGTTATATTTCTACAAATGTCTGCAATCCACAAGGAGTAAAACCTCATTATCAAAACCAAACCATTGTGTAAAATAAACCTATGAAGATCTATCAAGAGCTTAAACTGATAGGAAGGGGGAGCTTATTGGGAGCAGGGTGGTGGGTTAACATACGGAAGACACTGATGCCAAGTCAGATGTGGAGCTCAGGCTGGTGAGGGACCTGCCCATCCTGCCACGGAAGCTTGAGGCGTAGGTGGAGTCACTGCCGCTTTCCGGGCTCTATGGCGGTACAGAGATGACAGGGTGAGAGGTGGTTTGGAGAAGCTCAGTCCCAGCTTAGCGTGATACCCCGCAGGGCCACCCCCACTTGAACTTCAACATGAACATGGCAAAGACCCCCTGTATCAATCACAGGATGATGCAATGGATGGGACTTTGGTTGCTGCTGGCTAGCAGCAGTCACAAGGCATGGGCTCTGCAGACCTGATTTTACCTCATCCAGTAGGAAGTCGGGTACAGAGACGCTTAGATTCTTCAACTTGTCAGGCTCTGTGAAGGAGGACTTGGGAACATATGGCTCTGGGGAGACTGGAAAATGGGAATATCAAGAAGATGGCTACATTCGTACAATGACACGTCCACTGCAAACACGGCACGGCATCATCGCAGTCGCCCGGTTAACCCAAAAGCTGCCTTTCTTGCAACTTGTTAATGGTGTTGCATATTAAATAGGCCCAATCAGATTAAGTATGTCTATGTAGAATTAATTAACTATAATTGCTGGGATAAACAGAAATGAGCTATTTTCATCTTGGGGTTTTATATATGTGTGTGTGTGTGTGTGTGTGTGTGTGTGTGTGTGTGCGTGTGTGTGTGTGTGTGTGTGTGTGTGTATACACACACACACATGTATATTGGTATTGCTAGAACATCAGCTCCAGGCCCCAGAAACTAGCCCAGCTCTGGCCAAAAGCCAGACAGCTGCTAAACTCTGTCAGCACCATGGACAGAAGCCACCTGTGAACATTTCAGCAGCCGTCCCACCCTTAATCCTCCATGCCTGGGTCCCACTAACGCCCCCTGCTGGCTCATGCTTGGGGAGAATAACCCAGCAGCTGCAATGGAAGATCCCCAGGGCCTGCTGGGAAAATGTCTGGATGCTATGTGTGGCTTAGCGCCGGTAAGGCTCCTGTACCCGTAATCGGGAACATCACTGGCTTGATTCCCACACTTAGCAGAGTGGCCACCTCTTGATTGGGCCCGAGACCAAGGTCCTTAACCTCCTAAAAAATGCTCTGGGGGACTGGATGGACAGCTGACCCTTTGATCAGGCCCCAGTGTGCAAAAAAAACATGCTAAACAAGGTGGGGTAAGTGAAAAAGAATCATGTTGGAGGTGTATCTGCAAAAACGTTTAATGAACCAGCTGTATCTTTACTGGCCCAAACTTGCCAGAGCACGTACGATAAATGAGTAGATGATTGTGCTCTACAGAAAAAAACTAGAGATATTTACCGTCATACACAGCAAATGACTTGCTTCCATCAACATTTCTCTTCCCTTCTTCTCCTTAGGAAGAAGGATCAGTTACCTCAAGACAATCACTGTTTTAGTTCAAGCATGAAAATCCACATCCATAAATCGTCTGAGCTGGATGTTACATAATGGGTTCTTACAATGTCCTCGGCTGGCTACTGCCTACTGTGAGATGCGATCATTCAATCGGATGCAGCGCTGAAAGTTGTGATACTGTAAGCTGAACTGTATAAGTAGGGCGTAGACCCTGGCACGTTACAATAGGAAGTGTCTTATTTCGGGTGGGGATCAAAAACACACCCTAACATCTACATTCAAAGGTTTTCCAAGACATATTACTAATGAGCTCTTTATGACAGTTCACTGCTCTAGAAAACTATTTACTTAGTACCTGTGAAAGAGTTTGTTATAATAAGCTAAAGGAGATCCTCACCTGTAGTGCATGAGGTTAAGTCTTCAACACTTTTATACGAGGCGATAAGTCTAACAGGCGATTCTGCAGGTTCAGATTTCAGATTCGGCACTGAGGGGGTGTCAGCCTCCCCTGTTGCGGCACAATGAAGCAGGCAGGTACATTTCCTTTGTTTCATTCAATTCTGTTATTTCCAAAAAAAATTATATTAAATCTGTACATTTCACAGCATAGTTTCCTTCATTAGAATATTCGATGCAGACTCTGTTCAAGCTAAATACTGGTTCTCAGCATCCTTCATAAATGTGAACCACGCAGAACCGACGTTGCTGTATGCTGATTATTTTGTTAGTTTTTCAAAGACCAAGGATGAAGAATATTAGCTAGAGGAATTTTAACACAAAGATCTTTTAGTCAAGAGAAAAAAAAAGACTCACTGACTGGACTTGTCCAAATGAGAGACACAGCTTCGGGGGTGCTGGTTCTGAAGGTCATCTCAAGGTCCTCGCCCTCTAAACCATGCTGGGTGGGGTTCCACTGCCCTTCTTCACCAGTACTTTTAGTCATACGTGAGCTCATGAATGCAATAGCTTGTCCTTTCGACTCCTCTTCGAGGTTGGTATCGCTCTGACGTTCATTTTTCCCCAATTCAGAAAGATTTTCCTTCTCTGAAATTCCCAAGGCCTCAATCTCTCCCAAAGACAAGGACTTTTTGCAGTCGCCCTCATTATAGTAAGTCCGTTTTGCACTCTGGTTTTCCTCATATTTCAAAACATCCACAGGGGAAATTGGTTGCTTTTCCTGTTGTTGTAACTTTTCGAGATAAACGACTGGACTTTTCTGTGGAGCACTGGTTCTTTCGTCCAAGCTTCGCAGATTCCATCTAGCTGGCTTAATGGGGGTTCTTTTGTCTTCCAGGATAATTATGGACTGTGATTCAAGTACCTCATCTACTGTGGCTTGTGCTAAGGTCATCTTTCCCTGCCCATCATCTTTAGAGAGCCACTGTTGTGATTCTGGCGTGACAATTTTGGTTTCACCCAAAGGGCTTGACCTCACTTCCTGTTCCTCACCAAGCAGAGAGATTAAAAGAGGTTGATCCTTGTCTTGAATCTCCCTGTTGGGTGATGGTATATTCATGAAGAGGTTTAGCTCCTTATTCTCACCACTTAATTGCCTAGCGTGAGTTTTCCCTGAATCAAAGGGTAGAGGCTGCAGGTGGTCATTTTGGCTTACGGACATCTTTGACTCCACTCCAAGGAATGTCCCTCTCTGCTGCACATGACCCTGTGGCTCGACGCCTTCAGAGTGGAACCTCTCTGGACCGGTCAGTTGTGCATCAGCGGCAGGATTCTGTGGATCAGACAAGCTAGAAGCTGCCCCCACCCAGAAGTCTCGGGCGCTTTTGAACTGTGAGTCGTCCAGAGAGTTTTCTTGCAGTCTTTCCATTCTCTCCTTCATCGAAAGTACCGTGAACTTGGGCTTTTGTCTGAGTGGAGAAGGTGTTGCCCACACATGCTCACCGCCTAATTCTGTTTCCATCCTCTTCAGATCAAATGTAGAGGTGGCAAATGATTTATCTGTATAACTTTCTACTGCAGGTTTGGTCAGCGTAGTTTCAAAAACCTCTTTTGAATGGTCAACCATTTTGGGTCCACTCGCTTCATTTTCCCACATGGATTTTAACTGTCCAAACTTACTAGCCCTGCTGTTAGTTTGGTTGAGCCCCCCTTCTATCTGCTGCGGTCCAGTTGTTTGCTGCTCAGGTGTGCTAACAGGGAGCTCCGTATATTTCATCCAGTCTTTCATGATGTTTTGAGTAGCAGAGCTAATGTCTTGGTCATTGTGACTATCCAGTAAGTAACTACTTCCATATTCAGCATCTTCAGCCTTACAAGCAGAATTGGCACCTCCAGAATTATCTGTCACATGTCTGATATTGTCTTCCATAGCAACAAGTTGTTCGCCACTTTGAAAATCAGGGGTAGCTGACTGGAAGGTGTGTGTTTTATATATGTAACTTCCTGTTTCATAAAGGTCATCGCTTATGGATAGAGTGGCTTCCTCACCCAAGTATGCAACAGTCTCACCGTTATTTCTTCCCACATCAGTTTGGCTTGTCTTTGCCACTTCATTTTTCAGTTCTTCACCTGACCCGCTATCCCGAACTTCCACACCATTTCCTGTTTCCCAGAATGACTTCATCATGGCAACTATCCGGGGTTTTTCATCCTGTGCCTCTGTTGGCTTCACATCATGCCAGCTCTGCAATACTTCATTTTGTTCGGCATTTTGTTGTACGTTGGGCATAATTCTTTCATTTCCCCTTTGTATTCCGGTCTGTATTTCTACAGTAGATATGAAACGTCTTTGAAATGGTGGATCAATCCCAAAGGACTTGTTGCTTTCTAGAATTTCCATTTCATCCTGCCTTACTCCAGGAACGACGTCCTGGTATTCTGTGTTACCAGATTCCTTTAACCCCCGTTCCTGCTGCTTCTGTAATAGGACCTCAATGGAAACACGCCCATTAGAGTTCATGCTGCCATCTTTAGGGTAGCTGGATTCTTCTTTTAGCTTGCTCTCTTTTTCCTCACTATCCGAGCTTCTACTGAACCACTCGAGTACTTTCAGTACGGATTCCCCTTCTTCTGTTATTTCCTGACTCTCTGCTGCAACCTCAGATTCCTCATGTCCCAGGGATGAATGGGAAGGTACAAGATTGGCGTGGGGTTCAGGTTGATAGTCAAGTTGACCTGCAAAGGAATAAGAGTCTGTCGTTGTGATGGGATCAAATAGTTCTATAATATGAATTTCATATAAATATTTATACAAACTACGTACAGTGGGACCCCCCTCATCTGAGATTTCAGTTATTTGCAGTGTACTGTAGTCCAAAAAAGTTACAGAAAAACATGGTTCATAAATTTCAAACTGTGCGGCAAGGAAGTACAGGCTGTTACGTGGTGATATCATATTTTTCATTGTAAATTATGCAATATGTTTTTTTTATTGTTCTTTCATTCTTTGAGGGGTAGAAAAGCATGACTTTGATTGCTCTTTCATCCCTTAATGCATGATATTTTTTCATTGTATCTCTTGTGAATCAGGCTAAAGCATCAGAATCCCTTTCATTCGAGAGAGTTCAGTACCTTATAATGATGTACTATATAGTTTATTATCACTGTATTCGATGTTGGTGTAATGTACTCTGCAGTCGGTCTTGAAACGTATCACCCATGGATATTGGGGGACGACTGTATGAGACTAATACTATTCCTTGTAACCCCAAACAAAAAACACCTGGTCTCTGAGGACCCACAGCTGACCTCAGTCAGACACATCAGGTAGGATAGAAAGCCTGCTAGATATCGGCACTGCAGGACCAGGATTGACTACACCTGGACTAGAGCATTTCACAGAGATGCCGTGTCCATTTCCTGTTCACTGATTTATGGGGAAGGACCATGACAGAGAACCATACAGTGGCACATCACTGTCAGCACTCTGTGTGCTCTGAGTGCGGGAAGAGAACATGATGAGCCGCGAGCGCGGAGCCGTGAGAGACGAGCACTAAGGTAGCACACAAAGCAAGTAGATGTTGAGGGCTTTGAGAAGACGGCGAGAAGGAACAGCGCAATGCAGATTTGTTTGGTAATTACCCTGAGCTGGTATCAAATGATACCTTAGACCTCACAAAACTGCAGAAATTAGTTTGTTTATATTCAAATTCAACCTATTGCAAGATATAAAACACCTAATATCATCAGATGTATTATTCGACTTACTCAGGAATTATTTTTAAAATGCCTCTCTAATGCAATGTCGGAACAGGGAATCATATTTCACAAATATGCAATACAATAAGAACCTGCGTTTTTCAGTCCCTCTTCAGGAACGGGTGATTAAATGCAATCAGCCATTGCTGCTGGACACTGTGTTCTCTTAGGGCTCTGCTCTAATGTGCAGGATGTGAACTCTCACCCCCGTCATATGACTTGAGTGGATCCATAGCGATGGTTTTCTTGCTCTCTGACTCTTGAAATACTTCTGGGCCCATTAATGCTGTGTTGAACGGGTTGCTTCTTTGCTTCAATTTAAAAAAAAAAAAACAATACATTTTTATGTAACAGATGGTGTTACGACACACAGGTTCAGTAGATATAGCTCTTCAATCAAAATGCAGATACTGCGCCTTTTACAAACCTTGACTCCTTGGTTTGCTCTTTCTTGCTGGAAAACCGGCAGCGTAATGAAAAGTTCCCTAAAGTGAGCATAAAGTCACTCTGTTAGAAAATAAAACAAACAATACACTGAATGTGACCACTGTATGAGGTACACCAGCCTAGTACTGTGTAGGACCCTTTTTTTGCCTAGAGAAATGCTTGAATTCTTTGAGGCATGAACTCAACAAGGTATTTAAAACGTTCCATATAAAAATGGCACCTCCGCTCTTGTGGCCTTCCTGTTACCTTTAATTTATCTGGACATTACTTTATAGCTGGCCAGAATATTAACAAGGTGTTTTTCTTGCCCTCAGAACTGCCTGACTGGATGTTTTTTTTTTTTTCTTGCTCTTCACACCATGCGGCGGGATGTGAACTCTCACCCCCTTAAACTTAACGACAGACAAAGACACACCGCACTCTGTGGAAATCTCAGGATGGTGGCTGTTCCTTAGATGCCGGACCCACCACTTTGGGGAACCAACACTGACAACGAACGTACAAATATTCACACATGCTGCCCATTCTACAACTTTGTCCAAAAGTAACTAAACCTCTCAGGCAATCATGTATTGGCAAGTAACCCTTGATTCTGGCAGGATTTTCTCATAATCATTCTGTGCCAAAATAATACATGTTTAATCTTAATTTGTGTCAGTGCTCATTTAGATTTTGTCATTTTGCATGACATAAGCTGAGACTGTAAGTGTAGCTGAGTATCTTTGTGTGCGTAAGCTACACCTCTGTTGAATCAATATGAGTCACCGAGGCTCTTAGGAATGTCGACGCCTTGAAGTCACACAGGCTTCCCAGAGAACCAGGTACTGACCCTGAAACTCCACGGCGGAATGTTTTGATGGGCCTCCCTTAACAAACAACCAACCACAGAGCTTCTTGTGCTTCTACCATGATGTCGAAGGACCATAATTTGTCGAAACTAACTATGTCAAGGGTTTGATTAATCTCATACTGTGTTATCTGTTATATTTTTCACAAAGAGACATAAGAATGGGGAAGTGTGTGTGAGTGTGTATGTGAAAGAGAGAGAGAGAGAGAGAGAGAGAGAGAGAGAGAGAGGGAGAGAGAGCGAGAGAGATGGATGGATGGATCACCGTTGGGAATCTACAAAAGTTTTCTCTGTAATTTGAGAAGGCTCTTCTGGGAAGGTGATGTCCTGTTTTCCACTGTGGGATGACCATGGTTTCTCCAGCTGTGTGGATTCACCTGATAAGGCTGAAAGGAAACCATTGGCGAAGCTTGAGCTAAACGTTAAACAAAAATGTATCCACAAAGCCCTGTAGAAGATCACGATGTCCCCACTTGCAACTCTCCTTTTCCGGTCCAGTATATCTAAACATCTCAGATATGATGAAGGTCACAACATCTGAAACCATTGCAATAAGCAGAGGCGTTAAGCCTATTTTAAAATGCTTTTTAGCCCCCCCACCCCAAAGTCATGAATAGCTTTTTGTATTATATAGGTTTGCCATTGCCCCCTTACCCTAGTAAAGACTAACCCCCACCCCCAATCATTCATCTCTAACTACGTCTCCGGCAAAAACATATCATCTTCTTCAACTGACTACATATATGATCGGAGGTGATTCAGAAGGACGTCGGAGATCTCTGGAAACTCACGCGTTGCTGTTGGTTTCCGCCGTCTCAGAGAGGCCCTAATAATTTCAGACCCTTGGATCCTGTGTCTGTGTGATCTGACCTCATAAAACCACTTTCCTGTCAGGAACTTCAGCTGGCTCCTGTCCTGCAGCTTCTCCAGTTCTCTGATGGGACGAAAATACACAAGTATTACACAGTTCAAGATAGATACATGATGCAGATAATTAAATAATGGCTGTTTTGGAGAAAACAACATGTTACCGTGTTTGTAAGATGACATTTCATTGATATAAAAGTCGACACCATGCAGCCTATGCAAGGTGATCCCATACGGTCTAGTGACTAGGGTTTCTGGTTTTCACCTAGGTGTCCTGGGTTCGACTCCTGGTGTAGGAAGCTCATCTTTTGGGTGTGGCTCGGCACATTAGACTGAATCTAACATGTCAATGAAAACATCAGTTTAAGAGAAAGGGAGCTGGAGACCTTCTGCACCCACCTGATCCGATACTCCTCAGCTTTCTTCAGGTCCGCATCCCTTTTCAAAACCATCAAAATCGTCTCCCTCTCCTCCTCCGTCAGGTAGCTCAGATCAATCATAATGAGGCCCTCTGGTCCTTCACGAAACTAGGAAAATGTCCAATGTATCGGTATTCTGTGCTCGTTGATGTGTACAGCCATTGACCACCATATATATATATATATATATTTCTTTGTTTATATGTCCACACTAATGCACTCGACTGTCAAATGGGACACAGCACCACTGCACTAGTCAGCTGCACAGCCGCCACATGTTCAAACATACAATGAGTTTCATCTAAGGGTCTCAATCGCCGTCCCAGTTGCATCCCTTGGCTCTGCATGGTTATTTAGTGCAGTTTCACTGATAATTGAACAAAAAAGATAAAAAAAAGACTTTGCACGGCATTAAAATCAGCTCCTCTGTGTTGAACCTAAGTCATTCAGTTGGAGTATCATTAGGAAAATAGTGGAACAATAATAAGTTCTTAAACAGGAATCTAATTAATGCAATCTATGTGAACAAGTTATTCCCGGAACTTTGACAAATTAAACTTCATATCATAGCAGCAAATGTTCAATGAATGTATAGAATTAATACAGAGAGCACAGCGGTGAGGAGGGCTTGCTGTCAGAGGCGGACATTTCAGGTCCAGAAAGTAAAAATCCAAACCAGGATTTTGTTTCAACCAACCTGTTGACTATAAAGAGTCAGACTCACATTATACTCAACTGGTTGGTTGAGACAAAGTCCTGGTTTGGATTTTTACTTTCTGGACCTGAAATGTCCGCCTCTGCTTGCTGATTACAGTGCATTGCCACACCCAACATGTCAACAGCCCCCAAATATTCCTGGCAGCTGGAAGACCTGTTTGTAGGCCCAGATATAGGTTAACGTCAAACCCAGGGCAGAGCAACTGCAGGTTAAGGGCCTTGCTCAAGGGCCCAACAGAGTGGGATCACTGCTGGCGATCATGGGATTCGAACCGGCAACCTACCGATGGGTGGCACAGAGCCACCAACCCGCCCACAAAGAGGATTTAAACTTTGCATTGGATTCCTATTGAAATCTCTGCTGCTCCCTTAAATGCACTGGAGGTCTATCTGACATTGATCAGAATAAAACGGGTGGTGCTCACATTCTAAATAACTTTATTGAGCCAACCCTCCCTCACTGACCTGCACCCAGCAACGGCATTAACAGCTATGACTAATAGGCATTCATTTATCATTTAAGATTAATAGTCATATAAAGATATATACACAGAAACTCAGTGGCCACATTATTAGACACCCATAGCAAGCAGGGCAGGGTTGACCAGCTATGCATTAAGAGAAGTCATTCTACAATCCTTGGGTGTCACTGTCATTAAATCTGAGGGAGACGTGTTCCCCTCACATTTCATAATTATTCGTTTGCCAAATTTCAAATGCTTCTGAAGGTCCTGGTACAAACCATTATAGTACCGATGTGTTATTGTTTCACTTGGTGCTTTCCGGTTAGCTTTACCGAGTCTGGCTATTCTCCTGTGACCTTCCTCAATAATAAGGTGCTTTCACCTACAGAAATGCTGAGGATATGTTTTTTTCTTTGTAACACTATTCTGAAGACACAGGGGAGGTCCCAGCAAGGTGGCTGTTTCTGAGATGCCCGGACCAGCAATTCAGGCACGTTTTCATGATTTCTTAGATGTGGAAAGTTTAACTGAAGAAAGACTGGCAGCGAGTATCTTTCACGTTTGTTGCAGAGTGTAGCACTTGTTGACTTACTAGGAGTGGTTCTGTTGACTTACACATAGTAAACAAAAATGCATAAGACTAAAATCCTGCAGAGTACATAATCTGTCCTTTCTGCACAAAGTATGATTTCTATATACGCATCATATTTACAAACGCATATTTTTTATTGTATAAATAAGAATACAGAGAAAAAAAATAATGCACGAAGAATAAACCTTCTGTCTTCTATGGTTACAAAGGACATATTCAGATTTTTTCCTCTTTTTTGCATAGTAGAAGAATTCTGTTAGTAGGAATATGACACACAAGTGTGGACGTTTTTTATACACTACGTCCATTTGGAGACCAGACTGTGGTGGTCAAAGCATACATAACTTTACATGGACCTGGAAGGATCGGACACAATAGAGATAATTCAAGGTGCGGATATCGAGTCATCAAAATTTCGTACACTCAAAAATATTCGAAATTGTTTAGTTTCAGTTTAATTATTTGAATAGACGTAATTCACATAAGTGATAATTCGCTCACTATTATATATATGTATAGGCTGTTTCTACTAATATAAAGTGTCGATTATTATATATTCTCGGACATCATGAAGCCCGTTTTTTTTTTTTTTAACCAAACAATCAATAAGCAAAGTTAGACAGCACCTATATTGTTAACATGCATTTGAACACAAACTACATTGGGAAACCAATAAATCGAACAACTAACGTCATTCTGTTATTAACAGTTATGTTATATTACTATTGTGGACAATTATTATGTATGACTTGAACATAATAAGACCGATATCTCTAAATGATGCTATACGTAGGATAAAACACAGCAGCTTAATTTTGTTCGGCTTAAATGAAGCAGATTTACTGAAATACGTCGTAATGCAAATAAAACTACTGCACTTAAATCGATAGTACATTTTAGTATTGGATTACATTATAACAATGATTAGACAGTGCATGTGCGTTTACCTAAAACACACTAAAAGCATTTTGTCTCCGCAATAGTTTTTAATTATTAGTAGTACTATGATATTGCACATTGATTTTTGAGAATTTGTCAGTTCAGGTGAGTTACCTGTGATGGCTGGCGACTCCACTCTTCAGTCACTGTCACTTCCATACTAAGACCGGACTCCGAGACAGGCGTGACATATAATACACGCGCAATGGTAAATCGAGCAACCGAAACGTAGTAAAACTTCTGTTTCTTTCTCTCTAATCAGACCCTGCGTTTCTTAAACAATACCAAGCCTAACACAAGGAGGCACGAACGTCTAGTAGCTGTTTGGCTTTCGAGAATTAAGTACTGATAAGACTTACATCAGCCCACAGGCGTCAAAAAGAAATGCTCATTTACATGCCTTATAAGTAACAGCAGCTTCTTGAGATTGTATATAGATTCCGCCTAAACGTTTTACTCGTAAAAAAAATCAGATTTAATTTGTTTCACTACGATAAAACTGAGTGCAACATCTTTTTATTATATGCATTGTAAATCAGCATTCAGGCAACTTTCGCCCCCACTTCTATTATACGGGACCACCCACCAATGGGCAACGGCTCAGACAATTTGGCAATTTAAAGTTCCCATTGGCCTTTGCACATATCTTTGGACTGTGGGAGGAAGTCAGAGAAGCAAAACTAAATCATTGCAGCACAGATAGAACATGCACTCTCACGCCACACTCACACACAGCGAGCGTGGGGTTCGAACCCCCACTGCTGGTAGTGTGAGACACCATAGCCACTTGGACATGTCAGCACGTGTCCCCTTCAAAGGCACCCCAGCCAGGGCCCACTCTGCCTCCAGGAATAGGCTCCAGATCTCCCCGTACCATGTAACCGGTGATAGAGAATGTATAGATAAGAAGATACACATTCAATATTACAGACACCACTGAAAGGCTGCGGGTACATCCATCCAAATTATCTTTGTCTGTGTCACTGGGGTGGTACCACAGAAACAACGTGACACAAGGCATGGACACACTCTGGACAAGATGTCAGTCATCACAGGGCTCACTCACTCACTCACTCAAGAGTCATACTCCATAGACGACTAGCTGCCAATTAGACCATTAAACTGGCCATCATATATCACCTATTGCTAGGCAACGGAAGAGGGGGTGAGTTACCTGTGGTTGTGGAAGAGGGGCACTCACCTGCAACACTGAGAATATGCTCAGCATATCAAGGTGGACAATATGCAGACCCCATAGAAACAGGAAAAACATACACTTTATAAGAAAACATACAAGTGTGTTCTGAAGGAATTATTACGGCAAAAGCACACAAAAAAAAACACATTAAGTCAGAGAACAAGGTATTTAACATTTTTATATAACCATTTGAAAATCATACAAAAGGTTATTTACATAGCAACATCTTATTTAGACTATGTATAGTCCATGAACACAGCTATGAACGCTTTATCAACAAGTTACCGTTACACCATCATCCCGTACGGATTCAAGCTGTGCACAAGAGACAAAAACAAACAGTTTTATGAAAGGAGGCTTGACATTTTGCATACTTAGTTTCAAATTTTGAAGTTGCAAAAAAAAAAAAAAGAAAAAAGTTGCATGTGTTACAAGTACAGAAATGGCGAGTGAAGAGAGTCAGGGCCGGAGGCGCGGCAGGGCCCCCCCCCAGGGGCCCCCCCAGAGGCCATGCTGGTCCTGAAGCCCTTGATATCTCCCGCCCTCGGCATCATCACTCCGCCAAGCAAAACCCCCATGCCCCTCCACTGCTTGGTTTCCAAAATGAATTATATGTATTAAAAATGCCAGCAGGAATAATGGAGTGTGTTTCTAAAATCCTTTATTAAAAATATAAAAACGTACATAACTTCTGTTTAAATCTATAAAAACTGTGGGCATCAAACAGCAGATGCGTGTGCAGGTTGAATGCCCTTCAGTTCAGTTTCACTGGTGCAAAATGTAAGTCCCTCAGCAGTAAAATCTTGAAAACAAAGTTTGGAAACTGCAGTATGAACAGCAAAAAAATAAATAAATAAATAACCGAGTGGCTGGGGGGGGGGGGGATAAATCAAGACCGATGTTTCTCATGATACAAACTTAGTCAGAAATGAGTTTCTGCATCTGACGTGTCTTGCTGTCATCTGAATATCTTACTATATAGTAATAATTATGAAAAACACATGGTTGTATAAATCTACAAAATTTACATGTAAAAATGAAGCTTACATTTTTACTCCATCCTGCAAGTTTCAGTGACAGTGCTGTTTTACAAACAGAAGACCCAACCAAAGCCAGTTATACACCGGACCAGCAGAGCAGGTTAAAGCCCAGAGGAGCAGTCTTCGGCCCAGCGTTGTCTGGAAACATCATATTTTTCCCCGTCGTTCTGGAAGGTGTGAAGCAGTATAAGGTAAAGGGGCCAGGGGGACTATCAGAGGTTTGCTGTGTGATGACTGATAGCTGTTTATTTCCAGGGACATAGCCAATAGTGAATGTAATGTACTAATGTAACAGCAAATATTTTACCAAGTTCTGTTTTGTTAAAGCAATAGATACAGGTGGTCTGTACTGAAAAAAATTATCCAGATGAATTTTGCATCAAAGTGCCCAACTGCTACATCATTATTAAACATCTAGGTGCTTAAAAAAAAGAAAAAAGAAAAAACAGCTTTGGTACCACAAAATTGTCAGATGGTGAAACAAAATATTGCAAAATTCACAGCATAATCATGAGGGCAGAAAGCAGTCACTAAGCAATAAGCAGGATTATGTTCAAAACGAACAGAAAATATATGGAAATATGGGGTGTTTGGGGGGGGGGGTGGATGTCAAATAGGAAGAATCACAGTCATATAATTTCATTTCTTGGGAAATTCCACTTCTGACCTTCAGGAGCGTAGGAAGTCGTATGTAGGGCACGCACGTGAACTTACAAGACCCTGTTAGATAAAATCTTAAAGAAAGGCCTCTTGAAATTACCATTCTGAAACACCCTTTATCTATTTGCGTAAGTTATTAAGGGCTTTCTACAGTCAAAATAGAAGATAGCTATTCTGTACTAAAAGAATAAACGTCCATCTTATCCATTCTGAGTCCAGCAGCGTAAGGCCATCAGGTCATTGGTCAGAATGGCCACTTTCAGGAGTCCTTAGTCTGGGCAAAGGAGTCTGTTCCATCTTCTGCGTACTACACCCAGGCTGTCGCCCAGGGCTCTCCATTACTTTGCCCTTCAGACCCCCCCCCCCCAACATGTCTTTCAGACCCCGGAGCCAGCAGGGTCCAGAGGATGCCACTGAGAATGCCCTGGGGACGCTGGGACGTCGCTGCTGTGCACCTCCGACGGCGGCGACCGGCCGTCGATGCAACGCTTGCCAACGCAACGCCGGAAACCCAGAATACACACTCAAGTATTATCTGTGAGGATGTAATATTTTGCCAAAAAGCAGCAGCAGATCTGGTTCTAACATTATCTAACCCACGGAGAGCAATCACTGACACAGACAGACGGACAGCGCCAGTCACTCGCACAGACAGACAGACACGCACGCACACAAACACCTGCCACTAACTCAGAGGCAGTTCCTCTATGGAATAACTGGAGTCAGAGTACCACATAAAATGGTGTATGCACATCTTGGCAGAATTCTTGCCACATTACAGAGATCTTTGTAAGTAGGTGATCTTAAAAAAAGACAAAAAACGTCTGTAGGGTTGTAATGGTTCGGAGAGATTTCCCTTTGCTCTCTCACACTCAGGAGCTGGCCACAGAGTGCGGCTGCAGAGGAGCCTCTTCCCTCTGCAGACCCGGCCTCCCGCCCAGGTGGGGCGCCTCCGAAACGAACCGGCCGGGTCCCGATGCTGCACCTAGGGGGTACGGGGGGTGCTCTGCCACAGCAGTCTCCTGGTGGGAGTTTGAGAAATCGCCAAGGCCCGTCGTCAAGCCACTATTTTGGCCGAAGTCCAAGGCATGGGCAGGAATGGGGTGGTTCTGGTAGATCTGGTTGCCTTGGTTCCCAGTGGAAGAGGAGGATGTGGAGAAAGAGGAGGCCGAGGAAGACAAGGAGCCCATGGAAATATGGCCCTGCCCCACCTCCATGGATTTCTGCGTCGACATGGTACTGGTGGGTGAGAGGAGGCCTGGCTGTGGCCACGCTGCCACACCCGGCCTCAAGGGGGCGCTCTGTATCACTGCAAGCTGCTTGGGAGGAACAAGGAAGCTGGTCTCCTGAACAGGATGGGTTTCTGCAGGGACCGGCTCCTTCCAGGCCACAGGAACGGCGTAAGTCTGCCTCACCTGCCAGGCAGAAGTGAAGTGAGGCTGGAGTGACCGCGATTCAAAAAGACGACGCTAGCTGCTCTCAGACCCTTACCTGCCCGCACAGCTTCTCGCGATCCAAAGCGGATCCGGTGCTGATCCAGGGCCCACCGTGCGGGTGCTGATGGCTCAGATCGGACCTCGCTCGGCCACCAGTACTGGTACCAGACGAACCTCCTTAAGGAAAACAAAGATCCAGAGCTGTCATGCAGGCATACAAGTGAGCAAACAAAATAGTAAAATGACACATGAGAGAAACTCTTATGGTGTTAATGAATACAAGTACAATACAGAGTCACACACAGTACTGGGATACACTGCAGGCAGAGCTCCTAAAATGCATGTCATTTTATAAGTGACCTCTGGATCTACAGACAAGTCATTCTGATGGTGATTGCGATGTCAATGCCAGTAAAGAACGCAGTGAACTGGTGAATTTCCCTAATGTGCAGCAGTCTGGATGACTCTGCATGTGTATGAATGGTGTGAGGTGTTACAGCTCTTCCCTATAAGATGCACGCTACCGTGTTGAAAAGAGAAACATGGTTAGAACAACGTGACCCCCCACCCCCCCACAGGAGCACCTGAACTTGAGGAGGCGCTGGACGTGGTGCCGGAGGACTGGGAATGGCCCATCGGGCTGGTGGACACACTGGTGCTCGTGTTGGTGCCCTCATCTGCGGTCTTCTTAAAGAAACTATGCTGCAGGGCGTAATATGCCTGGATGCGGCTCTTGGGGTCATAGTCCAACATCCTTAAGATGAGATCCTTGAACTTCAGATAGTCGGCGACAGTGTGACCGGCCTCCCCGGCCCGACGGCCACCTGGCCCCCCCACTTCAACTCCCAGGATGGTATGCAACTTCCGTGTCGCCGGTGGCTTGTACTGCAGGGCAGAGAAACGTTAATCAAACGCCAGTGCCAAACGCCAGTGCCAAACGCCAGTGCCAAACGCCAGTGCCAAACGCCAAAACTCCAACCAAATATGGCAGTGACCTTCCAAAAGGACAGATGTCAGATACACACCCTCTTCCCATCTTTGGTCTTCTTCACACCCCATGTGCCGTCAGACAACTTCTCAAAAAACTTCCTGGCCTTGGGAGCCAAATCCATAATGTGAGTGGGAGGGATACCGAGGACCTCCACAATTTTATTCATTTGATCTGTCTGCAAAGAAGTGAGAAGGTGATGTTAGATGTTATTATGGACAAGTTTGAGAAGCAATAATGAAAGCTTCCATCAGTCAGTGGATGTTCTCATTTTAACAAGGCAGGCTATACAATAGATTTGTGTTCATTCAGAAACAAGTCATCAAATAATTACACAATACAAATTTTATTACCCTACACATAGTAAACATGCCTTTCCTGAAAAGTGAAACTAGTATTTAATGAGTTCATACTGATGTTAATGAAGCAGCAGGAATTTTTACTCTTGTATTTGGACATCTGGATTGCCGACAATGACGATCTTAAATGCACATAAGGACCTAGGCCAGTACAGTTAAACAACGTACCTCATTTGCCCCACTGAAGAGGGGCTCACCAGTGTGCATCTCCACCAAGATGCAGCCCAGAGACCACATGTCTATGGCCAGGTCATAGGGCATGCCCAGAAGCACCTCGGGGGAGCGGTAGAATCGGCTTTGGATGTACTGGTAAATCTGAGAAACGAGTTGAGCCATCACATTAATTTGTCATCAGTTAACGACATCTCGATATGCAAAGCTTCTGTGCCAACAGACTACATAAACAAGTGCGTCCAACTCACCCTCTGGCCAAGCTGACAAGAGCTCCCAAAGTCCACAATCTTGATGGCGCTTCTCTTGGGGTTACACAGCAGGATGTTCTCCGGCTTCAGGTCGCAGTGGATGACGCTGAGCTCGGGCGTGGCCAGGAAGAGCAGCGCCGTGCACATCTGCTGGGCGAACTTGCGGGTCAGGTTGAGAGAGACGCCCCGGAAGTTGGTGTTCCTCAGCAGGTCATACAGGTTGTAGGACAGCATCTCAAACACCAGGCAGAGGTGGTTTCGAAACATGAAGTGGCGCTTCAGGTGGACTGAAAAGAAAAAAAAATAAGTCTAAGAGGAGAACGGCGAAGTTTACAATAATTAGGTTCGTTCATTATTGTATTTCGGCCATCCTAGAGATGGGTACAAACAATACCTATGTAGTACTTGAGCTCCGTGTCGTGTTTGTTCATCAGCTCTAGAAGTCGTACTTCGATCTGAGCTTGATTGAGAAAAGCCTTCTTGTTTTTGATGATCTTAATAGCGACCCATTCCTGCTCTGCGCGATCGTAAGCTTTAACAACCTAACAGCAGAGAGAAAAAGTGCCACTTAACCAAGGCAGAGGGATCAAGGAAACAGAGAGAGAGAGAGAGAGAGAGAGAGAGAGACACAGAGGTCCCAAGAAAGTACACAAACATTTAGAGCCGTTCTGTCCCAAGTCAACCAGACCTAAAGCTGCACTGTTTTCAGGGTCAAAACAAGACTCAATCCAGAGATCATATCAATGTCTATATTGTGGTAATCCTCAAGTTATTCTGTACAAAATCCCGGGGAAATACTTTAACATTTCGTTCGTTTGCATTACACTGTATTATCATACCTGCCCAAATGAGCCTTTGCCGATTAAAGAATCTATTTCATAGCGATCCATCCATGTCTCGCCATTTTTCACTATGTAGTCATAGTTGTCATCATCGTAGCCATCATTGTACACTTTTCTCTCCTTCTTGTGACTGGAGTCATCGCCTCGGCCTTGCTGATATCGTCTCTTCTTTTTTGCATAGTACACCTCGATGTCAAAAGGTAAAGGCGACGGGGGTCAGGTAACTGAAGTTTCATGCTGACGCCAACACACAAGCCACAGCCTAACAGATGCATCACACATAATTACAAACTTACAAAAAGAAAAAAAAAAAAGAAAAGAAAAAAGACGGTGCATAAATCGGGTACAGCGAGTGTAGAAAATGCCGTTACCTCATTGATGTGCTTGTAAGTTTTGATCAGGTCGATGGACAGTTTCCTCAAGGGAGCTGAAGCCGGCTCACGGAAACACTGTGGCATGAGCCCCTGTAAGGCGAAGCCGCAGTCAGCTTCCCCACAACCAGACAGCTAACCTCCTTCTCGGCGTGTACCATCGGCTACCATGCAGACACCGTTGCTAGTTGGTTTTTTTTTTTTTTTTTTTTTTTAAATAGCTCGTAAAACTTAAACACACGCTGTTGCATTTTTAAATAGGTTGCCGTCACATCCTTCAAATGCTCACACCCATTTACAGAAAGGGAAAACGCATTAATGCTTTAATGTCATTTTACACATGCTTCACTGTGAACCATCTAAATTCCCAATTAAGGAAAAAAATACACAGAAATACCACAGTAATTTCAAATGATGAAATAATATGCAAATACCAGCGTAAAGCAGCATTATAATAAACAAAAGAAAGACAAAGCATCGTCTGCCCCAAAGGGGGTGTCCCCCGTGCATGAGTGCAGGTACCTGGGAGTCTGTGGCCGGCTCACTGTATGACAGCTCCGTCCCAGAGGCCCCCACACACAGCAGGTGCTCACTGCACTGCGGCTGGGAGTGGGCCATCTGTGAAGGCATGGGCCCAGCGGCATGGAAAGAGAACGAAGGTGCAAGCCGCACGGATGAGGGTTTGCATGCTGAGGTCTCCCCTCCTGAAATATAACGGGTTGTAAGTGTGAGTCAGCAGAAATGACCTCAGTGAAATTATTCCTGTACACATATTTTTAAACCCTGCTGGATTCAGGCCGGTTTTGGGTTTAGAAACAAATTTAGCCTTCCAGGGGTCATACAGATTAAAAAATTAAATTTGTAAAACTGAAGAAAAAAAAAAAGACGATGGAGAACATCTGATGTCATTATAAAACACCCTGTTTAAAGCGCGAGCAAATCGTTCCATGAGCGTGCAGAAAGCACGGGTGCTCTGCTGAGCCAAAAACTGCATGGACTCGCCTGTGAAAGCAGCTGCTGTCTGATGCTGCCGGAGCGAGCCGCCCCAGAGCCAGCGGAGGGCCGAGCCTGTGACCCGCTCCCGGAACTCCCGCAAACAGCCGCGACGTAGCGCTCACACACTGACACGCGCATCGGCTGACACACACTGCAGGAATGGGAGCTACTCGAGTCATCCGTGTAATTATTTAGTATAGGTATAATTAAATCCAATTCAAAGGAGTGTTCTGCACAAGAAAGCTTCTGGTCCATAAATCAAATCTTTTCAGTTCTGTGTTATAATCGGACTATATGCCGCAAGTGTGAATTTTGCAGATCATTAAAGGCGCATTTATCAACATCTTTCACCAGGCAACAATGCAGGAGTCACACAGAGTAACCACTATTCTGAACCCCAGCAACAGCACCTAATTACAACAGCCTACCACCAGTAAGATCTCATGTCATTGGCCTGGTCTTTGACAAACTCACCCAATCACAAGGCAGAATGCAAATAACCTACTTTTGTTGCCAGGGCAGAGCTTCCACTTATTATCCAATAGGAAAACAAGTAATAAACGAGAAATGAAATTGCACATTGTCATATTCTCAAGCTGCTTTTCACACATTAGTTCCCAGCAGAAAAAGCAACCCAATGCAGGAGCAGCATTTGTCTAGAGACAAGAAGAAACAAACTTACCAAAGCAGAGCAGTGGGATAAACACAGAACAATCACCTTTTCTTTCCGTAACAGGAGAACTTCCAGTATCTATTTAACTTTGTAGTATATTATTACATTTATTTGCAAATTTATGCAATGCAACATTAATATACCTAAAAAATTCACTGAATCAATTCATATGCAATATTTTACTCAAAGGTACAACAGACAGCATATTAACATGAGAAGAATGACCTACAATATTTTGAATCCAAGATCAGTTCCTTATTTGCTAATGTAACATTTGTTTTTCTTCAATAATTTAAACGAATTACAAAAGCAATTCAGCAAGTCCATAACAAAAAGTAACTAATTTGACATGTTATTTTTATCAAACCATTTCTCTCAAGTGTACTAGTTAGAGGGTGTTTACCATTTCCCTTTCTACTGCTATATCTAAGGATGAGGAGGAGCCAGCATTGAATATCACACTTCAGGTCCAGAATAGCATTTCTCAATTAGGACATATTTAACCCATCAACAGTGACAAGGTATAGGTCACAGAAATGTCACAAGTGTTTTTGTAGAAATGAAAAAAAAACAGGTGCTGTAAATGAGATTTAGCTCATTTGGAGTCTGAAATATTAGCAGCACTGTAAATGACAATTGTGACTAAATGCTGTTTTGTTGCGTATTTAAATTGTCAGATTAGAGTTAAAAGAAATGTAATAATTTCATTGAGCCTGAAAACATGAAATACTACCGTTTATAAGGCAAAATAAGATGGGCTAAAACAGGAAATACAAAGACAGCAGTCAAGCAAAAGTCAAGTACCTATCAGCATTTGATGACTTCTCAGGGGAACCTAAGTTTAGAGCCCAGGTTAAAGAAAAATTAATTAGAAATTATATATATAAAAAAACTAAATATTTTATACAACATTCCACTTGCAGCTCCAAATATTATCTTTAAGGTGATAATCCACATAAAAACACCATTATAATACATTTAGAAATCCCCTCTATTAAACACATTCTATGTTCGGTATCCAGCAATTTGACCTAGATCGTATTCCATGACAAACTACAGACACATCTACCACCAATCATAATTGCTAACTATAGCTAATATGGAAACACAGTGGGTCTATTACTATTCATTATCATTTTATTTAGCCATAAAGCTGAATCTAGATCTAGATTTGTCCTCGATTAAAGCAGGTGGCTCACAATGCTTAAAACAGTCCACCTTTTTGTCCTATTGCATCATCTGCAAACGTCAATCTACTAGACCACTAATTACAAAGCCCTTGGTTACCTAGCTCAGGTTGTATAAACTCACATTTCTCTTATTTATTGAAAACAGCTACTACTTCCACAATTCCACAAAATCTTTTTTTTGTTTAAATACTGAAATATAATATATAATGTACAGTAATTATAACTAGGTGAACTTTTTGTAGACCTAATTTCAAAAATGATCTACATCACACAAACAGATTTTCCTGCCATTGTGATGATATCACATGGATGCTGACATACCTATGACATGTATACCTAATACAGGAAATCCTAATTACACAGTAGCAATTAAAACCATGAAATGTTATTTTTAAAACTATGATTAAAGGACGACCCTAAAAAAAAATCCTGACAATACTACACAAATTCAGATAATATAAATTTGTTTATAACACGCCGTGATTGTGCACCAACATGAGAGGGTCTCCAGCATACGTATAGATATCATGCAAATCTTCATCTATCTAAAGTTGACAAATATCATTAGTACAGTATCACAAGTGAAAATACTGAAGCTGCAACAAGAACAAAAAGAGCGCTTATTTCAGCGATCGCAAATCTCACACCATCCTGAAAGAAAAATGATAGAAAACCACAACCAACTATAAGGACCCAAAACCCTTAGAACTGGGCAGCTCAGAGGTGCCCAGCTTTCATAGGCTTGGGGTTACAGCTATGTGACGAGTGGAACCAAAGAGGAAGTTCTCTGATTACAAGATCCAAAAAGAGCCAAGAGCTCTGTCTATTTACTGGAACAAAGGGGTGCAAAAGATTGTTTAAAAAAAAAAAAAAAAAAAAAAAAAAAAAACATTTAATAGCATACTTTGAGTGTTCACGTTTGGTTAAAAATAGTGCTAAAATATGTTAAATTCATCAAAGCAGTGACAATTTACTCTGACAGAAGAATGTATAACACAGACAACAATGTAAAATCTGATGGAGCAGATTAAAACCCAAGGGCGGCTGTTGTGTGGTGGAGTAGGGTGCGTTAACATTGCACTGGGAAGCTCAGACCAGCCGGGGACCACGCAAGATGATATCTTCCTCTCAGCGATTTCAATTGTTTTGTGTGTGATTATAAGAACAAACAAAAAAAATCCTGAATATTAAAAACTCACAAACCAAAGCCTCGGCACAATGTGTGGCACCGTTGCCTCAGGCCTCCAAGTTTGTGGGTTTGAATCCTGCCTGGGGTCTGTGGCAGCTGGATGATGGATGGACATACTAATAATAACAACTAATAATAATAATAATAGTAATAATAACTACAAAGTCCAAAAGATGTCCACCATGATTCAACCACAGTAGTTCTACAGCAGATGTATCCTGACTATCAATGAGCATATATTAGTTTTAACTAAAAGGGCATTACATTTATTTATTAAATTGTCATTGTCTAACAACAGGCAGGCAAATAAAGCAGTTACTCACTATTCCCAATTAAGAGTTACTAGCGATAAGTTTGCAACAAGGCTTCAAAAACCACAGTGGGTGGGATTACAATGCTCTGTCAAATGCTGCCTGGCTTGACTATTGGACGGAAAAGGCAGTGATTGATGGGATGCGACGAGCCCACCCACTATGGCTTCTGAAGCCTCATTTTTCCCATCATTAACTGCAGCTTGGTGTTGAAACAAACCGAGTGGATAGAAGTCTTTCAGTCGAACCTGGCTGATAGAAACAAGATTTGTTTTTCCCATAAAACGTTGGACGCAAGAAAACACAGACAAAGCATTAAAAACCCATGGCCGCTGAGAGTACAAGCTGCTCTCCATGGCATATTAACCTGAGGGAAAACTGCCATATATTGACAATATGATTTTGTCCAGAGAGTGGAGAAACAAAATTGACTCATTTATCAATAATCAAACACCAGTGCATCATAAGTGTGCACATACAACACCAGCCACACTGCAGTAGCGGTAAGTCCCTATGTGCTTAACGGGTACACATTCAGGTAACAGAACGACAGGCGGACTATGAAGGTATCAGAAAGGTTTAATTTCCAAGGACCGTAATATAAATCGCAAAAGCAACATATGCTACAAATTTCCAACAACTTAAAATCATCACATAAATTCAGGAGACATATGTGAGGAATAAAAAATTTCTCCGCGATTTTGCAAACGATTTTCTCATATGAGGCAAAGCAGAGATGTCTTCTCCGTACGCAAGTCTAGTTTTGATTTTTTTTTTTCTCCCAGTGTGCTAGAAATGCATTCGAAAGCATTCACAAAGATCTCAGCAGCCCACCAAAAAAAAAACCATTAGCTTAAACACCCATGCAGAAACGCACAAAAAAACGACGGCAGACGGTGAGAAGTGACGTCTCCAGCTGCCCTTGAAAACTGACAGGAGACACAGTAAAACCAAAGCGCTCTGCCTTAAACTGTTTACCTGATCACGGCGCTGTCAAATGTTACATTTACGAAACCTCGATGAATGAATGATCAATGCGCTTCTGACCGGCATTCCGCTCCCAGTACCATCTGTAGCACATTACCGTCAAGAGCCACGGGATGTACTGGATGGACTGGAAATGCCCAGTGTCCTGGTCTAGCCGTGGTACGCCAGAAGCGTGGTCCGGCTACGACTCCTTATGACACCGGTATCAGGGCTCTCGGTGGGATCGTTACGGCGTGTCGTGCGGCGGTTCGCGGCGTCATGCGGACAGACTCACCTTAGGCGCGACCCTCATTTAAGGACCGAGAGCCGCGGCGAGGTGCAGCAGCATCCAGCGCCGCCGCGCAGCTGCCGGCCCCGCTGGTTAGCCGGCGTCCGCCTAACGTCCCCGCATCGCCGCCGTCGCCCCTGGACTCCGCGGTGCTTCCGGGCAGCTGATAGGCTTGCCCGCCAAGCATGCACAACCGCAGGCTTCTCACTCCTGTGCGTGGGGCACGGAAAGCGTAAGCATGGCACGGAAGGCAGAGCCCGTTTCGGGTGAAAAGCCCGTTTTCGCGAACCGGTGGTCGGAAATCTCATAAAATGGCGCGCTTTGCCAAGCTGCGCAGCGGACCGGCCCGGTGGTACGGACACCCGGACAAACCGCTCAGCCTGCGCCGCCTCAGTGAGCGCCACGCCTCTCAGCTGTCCCAGTCCAGGGTCGCAAAAGCATTCCTAAAACACGACTGCCATAAACGCAGAAAAGTACGAGTATTACTCCGACAGGAAGGCAAATAAGTGAAAAAAAAGAAATAGCAACTGACAAAATGGCGGCTAACTGAGAGCGTTTCCATGACGACTACCCGTCAAACTACGAGACTCCCGGATGCGCCGTTGACGTAAAGGTGACGTACCCAACACGCACAACGTCCCTGCGTGATTCAGGGGGTGGAGTTAAGCAGGTTTAGGATGGTTAACTGACCATGTAAGGTTTCTTTGATGTCCGAATTCTTGTGGGGTTATCCATACTGTTCACATATAAGCATAAAACAGTGGCTTCGTCATACATTTTTGAGCATGTATGAACATATTTCTTAATTTAAAATGTAATATTAATTAAGCCCATAATGTTAAGGAACAATTGCTGGTTTCAAGGTTGTATTGTCATTATACACAGTACGATTAAATTCTTTCTCGGGTGCCTCCGTCAGATTATGCAGTAAGTAAATAAATCATCAACGAACAATAACAGCGTTCCGTGTATACGTTTTCTTAATTATATCTTAAATTACTCTGCAGTTTCCCTACCCGAATTCCTAACTAACTAGCTATTTAACGTGTGAGATCCACCAGCCTAAATACTTAGTAACAATATTACAGCTCTTTTTGACAATCCGTATTTTTTATTTTATTGGAATTTAAAAAATGTTATGATACCGTCCAATTTTCACTAGGTGGCAGCAAATATCTACATACTTGTTGGAGGGCGTTATTTTCGACATTTTTATATTTCACATAATTTTTGAGAAAGCGAAAATTGGGTGTTGTGGAAGAAGTTGACTGGCCCTCACTGAGGCTAGATTTAAAACCCACTAAACACCTTTGGGACGGACTAGAACAGAGATTGTGAGCTAGACCCTCACATCCAGCATCAGTGTCTGACCTCACAAATGCTCTTCTGGATGAATGGGCAAAAATTCCCATGGACGCATTCCAATATCTTATCCTCCTGAGACCCCACCCATTCATTTATGTACATTGTAGTGGACATTTTATTTTTTCATCCATCTTCTCACTAATGTTAGGAAACATATTTATTCCTTTTGTACACTAAAAATGACACACGGCGAAATTAAAAATAAATTTGAAAAAAACTGTAAGATGTCTTATTTCCTCCAAAAACGACCTAAAATTGAAGCACACTTTTTTTTTCCTTGGGTCTCAGGGGGATATGGAAAGCCTTTCTAGAAGAGTGGCAGCTGTTATAGCTGCAAAGGGGTGGATCAACTCCATACTGGTGCCTATGGATTTAGAATGGGATGTCCAGGTTTCCTAATCCTTCACTGAACATAAGTGAACATGCGTGGCTTGAGAGTTTGGTGTCACGTCACTGCAGACCATTACAGGTGTGGAGTAGCTGCCCATGACACCCATACCACAGGTCCCAGGGAGACACCACAACAGCCTTATCGTCAATATTCCTTTAATAAATTCACACATCTAATTACTACTGTACTATTACAGTATGTATCAAAATAAAATACAGTACTGATGTGGTCTTGTCCCTGTGGAAAACAATACTATTGTTTTGCAAGTCCAGCCCATCACCGAAACATCTATATTAGGGGGAGACAATGAAAATAAAGCTTGCAAGTGCAAATGTGTATGGCTTTTTTTTTGGTCAAGGGCAACTGAAATTGGTGGACCCTAAGATTGCGCGAACACAGAACAATCACAAAACATCCCCTTGGACTCAAGTTTGCTTATATGGGTGACAAATGTCTCTCTTCAGTGAGGAACAAGCTCAGTGACAGTCTTCTGTTGGCTTTGTTATGGTCTCAGTCCATGGTCATTTAGCTGAAGGTCTTCTCCACTAAGACTTACAGCTAGCAGGAATCTTACCTGTCTCACATAGGCATAGCTGAAGTCAGCATCTCAGAGAGACCAATGAAGTCATAGGCAACCGCTGCGCTCGTCAGTTAATGAGTTAAAGCTCATCCCTACACCCGAGGATTGAGGGGGGGAAAAAAAAACATACTTGCTGCTTTTCAAGCTACTGGAATTGCATTCACAAGCATTTTACAGCTGTGGCCCTCCCTCATCCGGGTAGTCCAGGGTGAGCAGAATCCAAAATGTCGTGCCTTGGCGTGGTTCCAGTGAGGCTTCACCCAGTTCTGGCGTTTCAGCAACAGGATGAACTGGGTTCCAACCCCACGCATATCCAAAGTCAATGAAGTGACACGGCAACCAAACAGAAGTAAAGACCAGGAAAGAACAGGATGTTTATGTGGTTCTCTGAGGTATGACACTAGCATCAGCTGTACCTTCAGCACTCCAGGAGACAAGAGTGGGCTGCAGTGGTGTGGCTTGAGGGGGGGGGGAGGAGGGTCACCTTTACAGTGATCTTCCCAGCACAGTTGTGTCCTACTCCAGTGTCTCCACTTTGTGTAACACTATCTCTCGTCCAGGGAATCACGGCTCGTCCAGCATAACATGAGTGACACACACAGCAGGGGAGAAGCAACACAATGAACCAACCTTCTAAACATGAACAAAGATGAGTCAAACAGTTACTTTATTTATGTTCAGGTAAAAACAAGAACCTGATGCAGTAAATTATTGCAGATCTTAGAAACCAGCACATGAACTCTTGGCCAAGGGAGCTTACTGCAGCCCTCGCTGGCCTAAGACTGCAGGTGCAACACCACAGTCTGTTCCAAGCCAGCAGTGCAAAAAAATCTAGAGCAAAGGGGGGGGGGGGAGAATAGAAAAAAAAGCAGCCATGTCACCTCAAACCAGGTGTGAAACTGCATATAAACTTTACTCCGTAAATGAATGAATGAAATGGTATCTGGCTGTCAAACGATAAAATGAGACCAGCCAAATGTGCTCAGCTACAGTATGGGCGTGGAGTACCTTGACCAGTACTCGGCCGTCAGAACTCCAGCAAACAGAAGCAAAAACTGTCAACCCATCCAAGACAGTGGATAAACGCCAAGACAGAGCTGAAGCACTTCAACTTCAGGTTAGAACACAAACTCTGGTAAAAGCCTTCTCCGAACCATTCCCATGACTACCTGCCATCCGGCAACTGGATCTCATTTTTACCACACTCACCCAAAGGCTGTGGGTTATGATACAGAACATACTGTAAAATGGACACAACTGAAAGGGAACAAATAATGAGATCAAGCTAATCTATCGAGATGGGAAGAATTAAGTCTGTACAAATGATCTTTGGAGCCAAGGAAAGCCTAGCTTGGTCAATGGGAAGAGCTTGTGTGAACTCATTCAAAAAATCACCATTCAGTGGAAAGGGATCCCTTTTTAATATCACACAGCAATGAAAGCCCTAAAATGTCACCCCAGATTTTCTCTTTACTTTTTTTTTTCTTTTTAAACATTACCCAAGATACTAGACTTATACACATTTTAAATTATATGGGTCATATAACGTCTTTCAGTTTGAGAAGGGAACAGAACACACGACCCGTGCGTCTGTGTGTGTGCGCACGCGTGTGGATATCTGCAAGCCGCTTTCTGAGGACAAAAAAAACAACAAAAAAAAAAAAAGGGGGGAGGGGGGGAAATGCTGTACACATCGCCTTGAATGTAGCGGAGTATAAAAAAGGAAAAAGGAGAACCCCTAAAGGATCATGATTTTCTCTGTGGCTGTAGAAGGCATTGAATGTTACAGTGAGATCAGGAGAGGTGGAAGGACTGCTGTCCCTCTCGGGCCGCGATCAGCAGCTTCTGCCGCATGATCTCCATGCTGGAGTAGTCGGGCAGCTTCAGGTAGTTAACACAGGTCATGACCGAGGGCAGGAAGTCGTCCGGGTTCTCAGTCACCTCAAACGTTTTGCGTACTATGGTCAGCGGCGGATTGAGGCTTCGGAATCCTGGGACACCAAGAGGGAACGAGAACATCACCTAAATCCAGACTGGCGGGGAACACTGCTAGCTCAGTTCTACAAGAAATTCTATTTAGCTTTTAAATTTCTACACTCAAAAGGTAAAAATGACTGATCTTACATAGCATTACACTTTCCTGTAATACCAGAAGCTCTTAAATCTTACACTAACTCGCAGCAAAGGTTACCCAGCTAACTAGGTGCACCCTGCTCGCTGCACAGTGTTTGGCAGACCATGATTTAACTAACTGGCTGCACTGTAATGCTTACTGAAGCCTTACCTCCCACGGGTAGCCTGGGGCTCCCAGTAACAAATTGTAGAAACAGTCTCTGCTGCTCTGCATCAAAACTGCTGAGCACCTCAAACAGGAATCTGACGGCACGGCTGTGGACAGACACGTGCGGATGGGGTTAGTGGAAACGCGCACACGCATGCTGTGTATGTGTGACGCCGGAGAGCACTGGCGGGTACCTGTCATGGGTATAGCCGTGGTCGGGCCGACAGCACTCCATCAGTGTCTTCACATCCCACGTCTCGGACTTGCTGCCGCACAGCAGCTGGTCCAGCTGAAAGCAAAGTGGCGGTCAGCGGGACTGGACCCGACGTCCCACAAGACGACAGCGGGCCAACGGGAACGGCGAGAACAAGCTCACCTCTTCAGGGTAAAAATACTGCAAGTGATGTAGGGGGAAGACCGACTCAAACCCTTCTCGGAAAGATTCAAACTGCCGACAGACCCCTTCATTCAACGTCCAGTAGACGACCAACTGAATGGGAAGCGGGAAACACAGGGCAGATGGTCAAAGGCAGGGAAATGGAACCCTATTGGTACATAACAGGAAGGAACTTTTAAATTTACCCACAACTAACAGCTTGCATGTACACTTGGCAGATGCCAAAACTGGCCATTTTGGTCTGCAGAAAGGCTCGTGGTCTTTGTAGCCAGGATCTCATAGACACTGGCTGGGAAAGACTAACGGCTTCCAGTGGAAGAGTGTGAATGATTCACTAAAACCACCGAGTTTGCCAAAGCATCGAGTGGAAGGCGCCAAGAAACAAGATGAACAAAGTCCTCAGGTTTCACTTCTGCATTTGGGATTTAACTGGGCCGAAAGCTTATATTTAATTAAATTGAAGTTTAGATTTTACAAAGGGTAATGGGCAATGTGCTTAAATTTAACAGTGGAAAACGGCAGGAGACAGAGTTGAGGTCAGTAACAATGAGATAGAACAGAAATACAGACGCACCCTGAGATACTCCTCCAGGTTGTGGATGGTTACAGGCAAGTCTTTGCCACCCTTCTTCAGCTCAATGTGAGGGAAGCCGGGCAGGGTGAAGTCCAAACCCAGGTCCTCCACAGAGCAGCCATTCATGTTCAGGCTCTCCAGGGCCAACTGCAGGCTCTCACGAGTCTAAGGGGACAAGCTTCTGTTTAAATAAAATAAAAAACAACACGGACACAAACATCTGTGGAGAGTGTTGGGTGTATAGACATACGTGCGATCTGTCCTGCTCAAGCTGCTTCTTCTGGCGGATTATGTCCTCCAGGTGATGGATGGATCTGGCGACAGCAGGGTCGATGTTCATCAGATCATGGGAGCTGACAGACGACTCGTGCCTTAGCATCCACTTGTAGAAGGGGAGTCCGAGCGGCAGGTCGAGCTGGGGAAAAAAAACATCAAGACATTACCCCAAATGCACAACACGCATGGGACCCAGAACAGCCCAAAGCTTAGCACCAAGAACATTTCAAATCTGCATGCAAGTTATGTCCTACTGTACTCAAGACTCACCAGCCTGAAGTCCATAATGGCCTTGGCCATCAGCTTGCCCAGGAAACGAAACTTCATTTTGACCTTTGCCATGTGCGCTGGCTTGGTGGTCCTGCCGAAGGGGACAGCAAACAGACCTCTGGAACTGAAGATGTACTTGGTTCCTTCCTGGCTTCCTGCAGGACAAGGGGTGCAATTGACATTGACGTTCAGAAAAAAAATCACAGGTTTAGTGTGACAGGACACATTCTCCAATTCAAGCACGTACCCTTGGGGTTAGCCAGTGTGACCTCCTCTCCTCTCCAGAGACCCAAGTCGGCGCGTTGCAGCTCTTGGGACACAAGGGCATAGAACTCCAACGTGGGGCCAAGCCCAGTGCCCACCTGAAAGAGCCAGGACCGAGGGTGAGACTGGGCCAGAACGGGGGGGGGTTGACAGGGGCTGCAGGACGATGCGATACCTCATTCTCATACTGGATCTCCAGCATTGCCCGGGAACTTCCCAGGTCCTGCATCACCGACTCGGCCTGCTTGAGAAGCTCCTCTCGGTTTATAGTGCGCTGTGGACAAGGGAGGGTGACGGCGTGAGTAAAGCGGAGCCTCCCCCCTCCCCCAACAGAAAACTCACCGCCCAGCTTTGCTAGTCACCTTCTTGCGGTCGAGTCGCGGAGCCACGCGGCTGTCCTGAGAATCGGACTGGTTGATCTCAGGGTTGGTGTCCAACAGGCGCTGCATGGCTCGGTCCCGGTCAAAGGCCGTCACATAAAAGAGCATCTGCCTCGTGTCAAAGGGGAAGAAGAAAGGGCTGGGGGGGGGGGGGGGGGGGGGGGAATTACGGTCACCCACACATTTTATTGGGCAACCGGGAAAGTTGCAGGGTACTATTAGGGCTGAACACCACATGACAGTGAACAAGATTATATAAAAAAATAAACCAAAACATTCCTTGTGACTGTACATATATTACACTCCATTGAGCAGGATGAGAGATTTAAAGACATTCACATAAAATTGAACTTCATGAATGCAACTACAGCTCCGGACAAAAATTGAGGCCTATTTAATTTTTTTTTTTTTTTTTAAAACCTGCATTCTTAAATTCTGGTTTAGTTGTAGTTTTTCTGGTAGATGGCTACGCAGAACAGGTTGTTTCCAGGTTCAAAATTTTTAAGACAGCAGTACACGAGAATCGGATGAAGCGGGAGACACTGGGAATGACCTTAAACCAGTCAGGTAAAGTGCAGAAGCAACTTTCTAATGACCCTTAATGTATCCGACAGTTTCTCATGAATCATAGGATGACATCAAGTGACCTTCAAAAAGAAATGAAACATTAAGTGCAGGTGTGAAGTTAGTAACAAGCTCCTCGACTGAAGGACCACAGAGCACTGAGGAAGGCCTTCATCAAGGAGAAACAGAAGAACCAGCCTGCAGTTTGCTCTCTCTATATGCGTGTGTGTGTGCGTGTCTATATATATCTATTTTTTTATATCTCTCTCTCTCTCTCTGAATTCAGATGCACACCCATAAAAGTTGAAATGAGTAGAAAAAAAGAAATTGTGTTGTGGTCTCAATTTTCCTGGGCTGTACATGGTAAAAAACACATGTGTGCATGTAACCTACCAGGTCTTGCCCAGTTCAGTCAGCCAGGAGGGGATGTTTCCAGTCATAATGACCAAAGGGTCCTGCAGCTGCCGGTTGGCCTTGGCCGTCAGCTTGCTATTGATGAACTCGCTAGTGGGGATGATCTCTTTGCACACAGCGTTCTGTAAGCAGAACAAGTGCTACTGGCTCAGACCAACAGCAGCAAGGAAGGTGCAGACGCCCCCATCGCGTACTGAGGATTAACCAACCGCCTGACGCCAGTTACTCACATCATAAAGGTAGAACCAGTATCTGCTGATGGAATGGAGGACCCTAAGGAGCAGGATCACGTCCAGCGACGGGTCCTCGAACGTGATGCTCTCCGGACATTCAGAGATAAGGTACGACTCCAGGGGATTCGAGACACTAGGGCACACGCCCTCTGAGGACGAAGGGAGGGTCCGAGTCAAGAGAAGCGCAGACGGGAGATCGCGACATCCTGAAATCCCAAAGAGGGTCATTACGGGGCAAAAGCCCTCTGGTGAAGAGTAATAAGGACAACAGCCCCCCTTCAGGATTTTACCATGCCACAGCTCATCCTGCTTCTTGGCATTGCGGGGGGAGGTCTTCGTGGGTGCGGTCTGGGCGCGACCCCTCTTCCCCCCCACTGCATCCTTCCCACCGTCCTCATCCTCCCTCACAGGTTTGTACCTGAGAAACAGACACGCTGGATCAGAGCGACAGCATCTCTGCAGGCTTCTCGCTCGCAGGTACATTAGGAACCGCACGCTGCTAAACTTGTACTATTACTGGCTGTCTGACAGCGGGAATTAAGCCCAGGTACGACCGGCTGCCCGAGGCAGCAGACAGACGCTCATTAGGGACTGCCCAGGATGGTCACATGGGCAGGTACAACACGTCCAGCACCAATCAGCAAAAACGGCACGGCAGAACCGCTTAATCACACACTCCCGTTTAGTCATGTAACTACTAAAAGAGTGAACAGCACACCATATGCCTATAAGGAAATGTAGGAGGTACACCCCTACTTCACTTGCAGATGCCCCCTGCTGGACGTTTAACGACACGGCGCAGGTTTAGCACGCTCAGGCTACAATGGGCGCCGGTGGTGAGGCTGTTCCGCCGCTCACACGCAGCCCAAAGCTGCCCCATCCCCAGACACGTGACCGGTACCATATGGTGTGCGTCTTGGTCCAGATGCCAGCCCGGCCCAGGGGGTTGGACTCGTCGTCCGTGGACTCGCGCTCCTCCTCGGCCTGCAGGCTAAACTGCCGCACGGCCTGGTATACGGTCATGCTGTAAGGCAGCAGCTGCTCGCCGATGCAGAACTGCAGGCGATGCCGTACGCTCCCCGAGCTCAGGAACTGTGCCGCCTGGGGAGGGACAAAGGTCGCAGGTGAGGCGGCGCGCGAGGGGCCCCGCTCGCCCGGTAACCCGCTAAAGAAACACGCACCAGCGATTCGTCGATTTCGTCATCGGACCCGTCGTCGTCGCTGTCCTCGTCCTCCTCGCGGATGCGACCGTAGCCTGTGAAGAAGAGGTCATTCAGGATGGCCGGTCGCTCGGGCTAAAGATA
This sequence comes from Brevimyrus niger, assembly GCA_015164015.2. Lineage (NCBI taxonomy): Eukaryota > Metazoa > Chordata > Actinopteri > Osteoglossiformes > Mormyridae > Brevimyrus > Brevimyrus niger. The sequence goes on from JAABNY020000035.1 coordinate 384,111, forward strand.
GGCCAGCGGACGCCGAGACTGCGCGGCCCTCAAACCTCGGACAACGAGGTATCTCTCGATAGCCTGCACCAGCGCCAGGGGGTCGATCTTGACGGGACCCCCCTTCCACTGCTTCACGTTGGTACAGTCTGGGTGCCGCTGCAGTTGACACTTCAGCTGGTGCGTGTTGAAGAACTTCAGAGCCTGAGATCCTCTGTGGGGGGGGGGGGGGACATGTTGGAGATCATGAGCATATGGGCCAAAAGGGAAGGGGGGGGGGGCAGTTAGAAAAATGGCCCCACCCTGCTGCCAGTTCCATTTCCACTGGGGAAGTCGTGCACTTTGACGGGAAACTGCTCCATCTGACTCAGGCAGCTATTCATCTTGTGGACCAGTGCCAGCAGTGAGCCATTCTCAGCGGGGTCCAGGCGACCCACGGGCTCAATGCCCGGAACCTGGACCAAAACCGCAGAACACCAAGCCATAATCAGGACAACGGGCCTGTCACACCAAGGGCTGCAGAGCTCGCGTCTGAGCCAACGGGATCGCTGACTTCCAAAATGCGATTATTCAGATAAGGCGCTGATGGCCGTTTGCTCACCGGACAGCCAAAAAACACGTGCAGGAATCGCTTGAGCCGGACGTCTCGGGTAACGGCATCCCTGTCGCTGTTGGAGGTCAAATACAGCAACAACTGCTTCACGAAGCCGCTGTGCTGGATCTCAAACGAGGAGACGTCCGACTCGGACACAATGCTGCAGATCTCCACAAGGCACTCGATCCCTCCGTCCACCTGTGGGGGGAGTCAGCGAGTCAGCCTCCACGTCACGATGTGCCCATCCCCCAACAGCACCCCCGGCACATGGCCCCGGGGTTTAGCGTTACCTGCAGGTTGAGCTGTTCCGTTGCCGAGCAGAGCCTCTGAAGAACGTTCAGCGCGGGGTTGCTGCAGTCCACGTTCTCGGAGCTGAAGTGGCATTCCACAAACTTACTGGCCTGCTCCTTAATCCACGCCTTGATCTTCTCCCTGTGATAGAGGGCGAGTGGGGAGGTGTGAACCGGGCACTTTCTCGCTGGACCTCGACGACACAATGGCGACATGGCCGCCCCTGAAGAAATCTGCGTTTTAAGTGACAAATTCAGCATCCGTAACAGGAGATTCCGACAGGACGCAAGATGACATCAGGGGCTTTGACTGTCGCAGAAAGTGCTTACAGTTCACAATGACCCAGAGAAGCCAAAACGCAGTTTCCTTGAATATCATTTTTAACTCTATGCCATTAGAACTTATATTGCTATATATGATTATATTCACCAGCCAATGGTAGAAAATGACACACCTAGACCAAAGGTCGGGCCAAGCATACCGGTTGTTGGAGACAGTGTCCTTGGGGGTGGGCCGAGGCAGCCCACTGGCCCCCGGCTGCCGAGGGGGCTCCGCCCCCGTGCTGTTGCTCTGGGCGCCCAGCTTACCCCAGGTCTTGGGGTTCAGGCTGGCCAAGAATGAGGATTTTGGAGACTGTGTGGCAGTGGGACTCTTAGCTGGGGAGAGAAATACTATTACTATTACTAATACTAATACTATAAGATTATTATTATTGCAGCCTTGAACTTAAGGGCAACAAACACCCAGCAGAGAAGCTGTCCCACGCTAAACCAGCAGTGCCACGCAGAGCCGGGGGAGGTACCCTGATTGTCAACTTTATCGTCATCCCTGGGTGGAGAGTATTTGGGTCTCCGAGGTCCTCGCTTAGGCAACCGCTTTCTCTTCAGCACGTCGCTTAGCCTCCTGAGACGGAGGCAAAACACACCGTGAGGCCCGAGAGCTTCAAGAGGCTCATCGAAGTCTGAGCGGCCGTGGACTGCAGCCTCACCCCTGTGGACTGAGGTCCAGCGAATCCTCCATGCTGTGCTGAAAGCTGGGCGAGCCCAGGTCGGGCGCGGCGCTACTGGCCGTGGTGCCAGTGCTGATGGTGGTACAGAGGTTTGTAGAACCACTAGAACAGGCCTTTGGCGGACTGGTGAGGAACGTCTCGGACTCGGCCAGGTTTTTAACTTGGTGCATTACCCCTGCACACACAAAGAGGCCTCAGAACAGCGGCACGGCGAGCTGCACAGCAAGTTTGGACGGGAATAAACAGATAAACACTGAAGAGCGAAATTCAAGACCAGAAATTTGACATAACGGGACATGGGACAAGATCATCTCCCGGCAAATTAAAACCGAAACTGCAAGATGGGAAGCTGCAGGGTCAATTTACACAGAATATCAGACATCGTTTACCTTCCCTTCTGAAGTAAACGCTGAACACATCCGGAAGCTTCTGCATCAGAATCTCCGCCATCTGCAGAGCTCCGACTACAATCTTAAGGTCCTGACTGGACAGCATAGACGCGATGTGGCTGCAGAACAGAGACGTGGCTCCGTTGAAGACAAAATGAGCAGCAGGCGACCGCGAGCATCTCGGCTCTTCTTAACCGATATTGGTGTGGCCTCAAAGGGGCCTCAAACGCGGAAAGGCGCAGAGCCCAGGCTACTCTTGGCACGCGGCCCTACCTGGACACGGCGTGGTTCTTCAGCACGTCCTTCAGCAGCTCGGCATCAGCGAAGTAAATAATCCTAAGAATGGCTCGAAGGCACTTGTGTCTGACGGCGGGGCCGGCCGAGGAGCTGTACACCTCGTAGAGGACCCCGAACAGCGTCTTGATGAAGCAGCGGGCCAACTCCGGGTCCTCCCTCATCAGCACTGCCCGGGCGTCGTCCTTCCGGAGCTCCGTATGCCCACCTGCGCCACGGACACGTCTGGCGTCAGGCCGGCCGGCTCGGTGCCCAATGCCTCGTGCGGCCGAACCCGGGGGGGGCCACTCACCGGAGCTGGGGTTGGCCAGGGGGCTGGGCTTCCTCTGGATGCCCCGGGCGGTGCCCGTGTCCTCATTGATCTGCTGCATGGAGTTAAAGTCGATGGTATAAACGCGGCCCAGGGTGGACAGGCTGATCTCATCTTCCCCATTCTGGTGTGCCGTCTATGAGGGTCGGAACAAACACACAGACGTGAATCCACAGACGAGCCCTCGAGACGGGAAAACCGGCAGCGATTCCCTTCGACCGCTGGATAAGCATGGATGACACTCCCTTCCTTTCACATTAGATCAGCTACTGACTATAACCTGCACAGATAAGGTATAATGGAACGCAAACTCGGCTTTTAATAAACCATCATCTCAAGTACCATAAGGGCACAGACTGATCCTGTACAACAAGGCAGCTAATGAAGTACCAACTTAGCAAGTAAAATAAGCACAGCGGAGGCTGGAGTTCAGCAGATTTCGACGTTCTATACAGCTGGATGTGATACTGAAACAATGACAGCAAAAATCGAATGGGATTTCCAGTTCGCGCTCTTTACAAGATGATCTACTGTCCATATTACCAAACGGGTATTGGCATTCTGCACAAGCTGTATTTAAGCCGGGGAAAGCTAACGGGGTTCAAAGCGTAGACTGATACCTAGCCAATGCCACCACCACAGAAATATGAATTTTAGACGAGAAACTGCACCTCAATGATGCGGCTGTCTATGCGGTTGTAGGGGTGCCACAGGCCTCGATCATCCCTCCACTGCCAAACGGCACCCTCGGTGGTTTGGGCACTGCCCTTCTTCAGCATGGTGTCCACCGCGAAGATGCCCTCTCTGGGCAGGCAGGGCATCAGCTCACTGGGGGGAGCAGGCATAGTTAACGGAGGCTCCCGGGGCAGGTCGCCGGCCTAAGAGCGCCGCGCGATGGGACGGCCGCGTACCATATGAGAGAGGTGAGCTCGTACAGCTCCTGCGGGCTGCGGGGCACCAGGTCGATCTGTTCCTGGCAGCTGTTGTTCGCCGCTCCGCACAGGAGGAATCGGAGGGTCTCTGCAATATCTGGAGAGAATTAAGCATCTTAAGGACAACTGCACATCGGGTTCTATGCTGCTTAACCGCATTCAGGTTAGGCATCCAGAATCGAGAAACAGCAGGATCCCCTCCCTGGGATGCAACCCAACCACAAGCAGATGTCTGGTCCGCACCCAGGGTCCCCATACTCACTTTGCCTCATGAGCTGCACGGCCAGACAGGGGCAGTTGGAACACATGAGCGAGAACATGCGGACCACCATGATGAACATGCCCGAGCTCAGCACCGGGGGAGTCACCACCAGCAGCTGCTGGATGTTGGTCAGCAGGTCACGGGACGCCACCTGCAGCAGAAGGTTCTGCCATGGGAGGGGGGGGGGGGGTCAGGGAGAGGTCAGAGGTCAGAGAGGGGCCAGAAGCGCCGCACCACACGTCCCCGTCCAGCCGAGCCAGCCTTACCTCTTCATTTTGGAAATTGTCTACAAGCCTGGCGAAGCAGAGACAAGTACTTTCGACAGACTTTTTATCCTAAAAGCAAAAAAAAAACAAAAATATCATCAGTCCTGCCACTTTAACGGCACGCTTATCCCCTAAGCGCAGACGCCACGCAGACATGCGGTGGGCCGGCGGGGTACCTGATGCGTTAGCCGCTGTGTAAGCAGGGGCAGCGAGTCGGACACGAAGTGGAACTCGTCGGGGGTGATGTTCTGGCAGCAGTTAGCAGCTATGGCGAGAGCGTTCCTCTGGGCGTTGATGCTGAAGAACTCAAGGTAAAGCAGGCAGTCGGCCAGCCCACCCTGAGGAGGAACCAGGAGGGTCAGACGCGAGGCCTACCGGTAAACGCCTCTCAAAAACCAGAAAAACCACGAGTAGACCAGAGGTCGGCGCCGACGAGGGAGCCATGCGTACAGCCTGCAGGATGGCTTTACTGTGTCGCCGCGACAGCATCTCCAGCGCCGTCAGGGCCTGCTCTGCCACGTCGATGAACTGGATCACCTGCAGCTGCGGGAGGAATCGCGGCCGTGAGTCTCTCCGCCGGCCGGGTAGGAGGCGGGTGGAATGAGGGGCCCGCGCACGGACTAACCTTCTCGAGGAAGACCGGGATAGCATCCACGACGACTGCTGAGGAGCGCGGCAGCGCTTCCATCATGTAGGTCAAAGCCCGCGAGGCGTGGTTCATCTGGAAAAAGGGGAGAAGCCGCAGTCCGGCACCTATCAACACCCCTGGGATAACGGCACCACTGGTACCATCACGAGTCGTGCAAACTTACGATGTCGAAGTTGTGCTCCATCTGCAGCAGGGTAATCTGCGGGACAGAGGACAGCGTTGGGGCGTGCGAGACGGACACGGGCGCTCCCCGAGAAGCCGGGGGACACACTCACCAATGCGGGCACCACGCTTTTCACCGGGAAGCCCCCCAGCGTCTCCTCGTTGCCCATCACCAGAAGCTGGCACATCTCAATGGATGCCTGCAGCTGCTGGGACTCGTCGCCCGTGGCCTGAAGACCCTGGAGCAGCTGCTGGGCTTTGGAGCCTGAAAGGGAAGCCGTGAGCAGCCACACACACTGGGGCGGGGGGGGAGCACGTGTGTACACAAATAAGGGGCACTTACTGGCTCCACTGCCTATCGTCCTGTGGAACAGCTGGGACACACGGGGCCCCAGGGGCCCAAACAGGTGTGGAGGAAGGCCCCTGGCCTCCAGAAGAGCTGGCACGTAAAAACGGACGGACGGTAAGTCGCCAGACACCACACGGCAACACCGACGACAGCCTGACCCCTCCCCAAAAGACCACCCATCCAATCAGATGAGGCCGGCTCACCCTGCAGGCGGCCCATTTCAGAGTCGTCGGATTCGCTCTCCCCCGACGTGGTCATACCCACGGCTCCGGCCACTGAGCTGGAGGCTGAATTAAGACCAAAAAAAAAAAAAAAGTTAGTGCCATTAGGGAGGACGTCGGCGCGGCGGCTATCCTGTCAAATAACGGCGGCGTCCGCCGAGCCGAGGGGCGGCCATACCGGAGGCTCCTTGCGGGACCTCGTCGGGGCGTGCGCTCGAAGGGTTGGCCCCATCCTGGTTGTTGTCGGCGTCGGCCATCTTCTCCTGTCGGCGCGCGTCGCCCGCCCCGCGCTTGCCCAGGCCTGAGCCTCGCCGACTGCGGACACGCCAAAGCAAGGGGGGCATCGTCAGCCCGCGCGCAGCCGGCCGGGCACGCGCTCCGCGCCCGCCGCGGTGGGCCGCCCACCTACCTGGTACTGGCACAGGAGCCCGTGGTCTTCTGCCGTGCGCTCCGCCGGAAGCTGGGGAGCTCCGCTGGGGGGGATTCGCTGCGCTTCTTGGTGGACTTCCTCAGACCTGCAGACCCCACAGGGCAGAGCAGTCACGTGGGCATTCAGCTGGGCTTACAGGCAAACCCGAGTGCAGGGCATGAATCTGCAGGTACTCTTTACCCAACCAGTGTCAGACAAAAGCCACACGGAAAATGCAATCAAACTCAGGGCTTACCCAGCTGACAAACACACTGACCCTGGTCACCCTCCAGACAGCCCTGCGCTACAACACCCACTTAAATATGACCCATATGCTGTAATGGCACCCTATCCCACTGACCACATAACAGGCCCATAGAAACCCAAACTCCCAGAACCCCCCCCCCCCAGTCAAATCAGGGTGTGGCTGCCCCCTTAAGCCTCTCCTGCATTACAGGGCAGCAGCTGAAGCTGCCCATTTTAGCCGAGGGAAAGCGCAGAGAGATTAAGTGGAATGGGAGCCACCCTTGTCCCCTTGAAGAACCCCCCCCGCTGCCCCAATTGAAGAACCCCAGAACCAGCAAAGTGTCCCTAAGACATGAGGTACAGGATAAAAGGGCGAGGGGGGAGCTCACTAGCTAGCTTGGCCTGCAGCCCTGAGGGGCCGGGCTTCGACGTCTCTGGCTTGGAGGACCCGGGCAGAGACAGCTTGGGCTTGGGCAGGTTGACCTTGGGGCTAAAGCGGGCAGCCCACTCAAACTTGGAGGTACCGGGGGGCTTGGGCGGCTCCTTGTCCCGGCTGCTGCGCCGCGGACTGGGGCTAGAGGCCGAGCGGGAACGCCGGGCTTTGCTCTGGTCCTTCCCCTGCTTAAGCCGCGCACCCTGGGCCGCGGTGCCGGGGGGTCCGGTGGAAGAGGAGGAGGAGGAAGAGGAGGCAGAAGAGGAGGTGTCCGTTACAGTGCTGCACCCAGCTCTGGCTGAGGCGGCCGGTTTAGAAGCCAGCTTGGTGGGTTTTGCGGACTTGGCCTCGGTACCAGCGGGGAGAGAACCCGAGGAAGCGTCCGCCCTTTTGCGTTTCTGGGTCGGGGACGCCCCGGCCGCTCCACTCTTCCTGTTCGGGGCCCGGCTGCCTGAGACGGGCTGCTCTAGCACCAAGCGCCTCTTCTTAGGTTTAGCAGATGTCCGTCTGGCCTCGGGGCAGGCGTCTGGGGTCACAAGCGCTTTGGGCTTTTTAGCAGGGCTGGCTGAGTAAGAGCTGTTCTGCTCTGGGGCCGAGCCGCGCTTCACTCCTCGGGTGCCCTCCCTCTTAGCCTGGCTGGCCCTCTCTGCTTCTGATGTCCCCGCACCGACCGAGTCGTCCTGCAGTACGAACGAAGCCACTGACAGCGGAAGGCCGCTTCTGGGGACACACAGAAAGGGGACATTTCAGCACGGCCAACTCTCGGTTCCCTCCCGGCATTCATCTTCAGTCTCAAACCCCGGCTACCATAACAAGTGACGAATAGCGGGCAAATAGACACGCAGCAGATATTGACCGTCTAGAAAGCCAATTTAGTCGTAGCAAAGCCACACTACACAAAGGATGCAGAGGAGAAAGGAGGGGTACCTTCTTGAGCGGTGCCCCGTGGGTTGGGCTTTTGAAGCCTTAGAAATAGGTCTTCTACTTTCAGGAGGGGAATTTGCTTTACGTTTTACCTGCTCTGACTGCAACCTGTAAGGTTGAAAATTGAAGAGCCAGTGACGGGATGTCCGGGGAGATACCTACATCCACCTTCCCACCCCACCACCACCCCTCTCTTTTGCTCTCTCACACTCAGCCCTTCCAAACCTCCGCGTGGATGTGTTTCACAACCACCAGCATCCAAAATGTCTTGCTTATTGTCAAGGCTTTGTGTTTGTGCACCAACACCATAGCAGTAGCAGCGGGAGAGAAGCTTAAGCTGCCAGGCAGATTGAATGACTTTCCATGATGGGTAGATTAGGGCATGCAGGTAACACCCATACCACCGAAAGCTCAGGAACAAAAGAAAGAAAGAAAAAAAAAAAAGGGAAAAAGGCACATGCACATACCTTCCTGCGACTGAGTCGTCGTGTGGCTGGGCCGCAGCACTGTTCCTCTGTGAACGTCGCAGTGACCCCCCTGGATTGGAATTAGGCCGGTTGGACATTGGCACCTCTCTCCTGAAGGGACATACCCTTTCTAGACACTACCATTCACTAGAAGAGAGAGGGAGAGAGAGAGATACCGGTAAGACTATAAGCAGAATATGGGGGTGTCATTCACAGTTCTCCTCTCAGCTAAAAGTCTGGTTCGCAGGAAAAAGTGATGCTGAAGAAAAACATGTTTTTAACTAGTCCCACGGCTACCAAGTTTGTTCTGGGCAACGAACAGCAGAAAATGAGATAAGCTCAGGGGCACCCTCCAACCACCCACCCACCCGCTCGCTCGCTCAGCAGTGAACGTTTCCATGTCTGAACACACTCGGTCTTGACCATAATGATTTTGCAGACGGCCAGACGCAGATACCGCATTTTTTTCAGTCTACGGACTGATTAACACTTCACGCATTTTTGAAGGCAAAACTTAAATCATGATTAAAACATTTCATTTTAGAACTTTCGGCACTTAAAATGATTATGAACTATTAATACTCTAAAACTCTCAGTACTTCTGCTATATTACACACAATATCCTGTATGGTACAATACAGTATTTTTAGCACAATCTGACAGTGACCTGTACTCGTCTGATTTTTGTTTACTGCACTCCTGACAGCACATGAATATGCCGAGTTGTAAGTCACATCGCATAAAAACAGATGCTGGACATACATAATAGGGAGATGAGATAAGTAAGATTAAGCAAGACTAACTTGGGAACCACAGGCCCAGTAATGTGACAGCAATGGAATTTGGGCAGCCTGGTGACCCGAATGGCTCCCCGTCCAGGCCCCCTGTGGGCACATAACCGTATTTAAACTACACAGCTAGTCTGAAGGGTTCCACACAAATATGCATCCGAGCCATAATTAAGCAACGGACACAAATACATACACAATTTCACCAACATAAAGCCACAACTGAACGATGTCCACAGCCAACCTTTCAGCTGATCCGGCACCAAATGCAATTACCCCCATGGCACGGGAGCTGAACTGCATCCCTAATTTTCCACAAGGCCATCAGAACCAGTGACCTGCATATAAAGCTTAATGAACTTCAACACTATACCTTTCATTCCATATCATACTTCGACTGCAGGACAATCTGCCTCAATGTAAACCAAGTCAAATTCAGATAAAATTTCTATATTTTGCTCATGGGGAATTTCTGTATCCTGCTAAATCCCCCACAGAGTCTACTGTTCAAACATTCAGGTCACCGCGAATGGTGCCTCCAGTATGTGGTATACTGACACAGCCTATAAACACAGGGTCCTAGGCACCCCATCCCTAGTCCACTCTGCCTTACGTGGAAAGTATTTTGGCTCAAAAGGCAGAAGGAGCAGTTTCTATGCCACAAAATTGTACTATAACACATTAACTTACCCAATATCTGGGGTGCTCCTGTTGAGGCTTCTCAACATGCTCTCTGCATGTCTGCAGACCTTCCCTACCATCGCTGATCTCTACTAAAATGCCCACTCAATTCACCTTCTTTCATCCATCCTCCTCTCTCTGATCTTCAAAGCCTTACTTACACTGTTTCAAAATACTTATTTCGTAACCGAACCTTTCACAAGCCTATAGACTTTTAATTTAGTTAACTCCCAAAGGCTGCAGTCCTTAAAAATGAGGAAACTGATCTGTTTGTACATTTTAGTCAGTCATTTAACCTCACATGGTACATCTATTAAAAGAATGAGTAATTGCATCCAGTTTACAGTTTTTACATGTTGATAAAAGCTTTTCTAATTTGTTCAATGGTTCCATGTTCACAAGTGGTTACTGACAAGATTAGGTCTCAAAAGGCCTTTAGAAAACAATCAGCAATGAAACAAAGCTTCAGTGTGTCGTGGAAAGTATAAATGCAACACCATTCACTGTAGAGTTAATTGTATGGGGGAAAAAAAAAGTTGGAACTGTTGCCCTTTCTGTATGTTTTATGGAAACAAAGGAAAAAATAAAAAAGGTAACACTTAAACACAAACATTAAAAGCTACCAGTGAGCCAGTTCTCAACTGTTGCAACAGCTTCTAGATGTATACAGTGACAAATACAAGCAAAAGGCTGTTACCCATAATTTAATCAATCAACTCAGAATCTCCAGAGACAAATGGCAGTGTTATGCACTTGATAGCATGGCTGATTGTTAAAGCCCACCTCACTGGGACAAGACAGTGCAAGGCCTTCGATGTGTGATAAGTCTGGTACACCTGAGAAACTGTGTCTGGGGCTCCCCCAGGGGAGCAAAGGGAAGGGGGGATTACAACCACCCCCATTTTCACGCCACAGTTCTCCACACTGCATGAGGAAGAGAAGAGGGCCAATCCAAGCCTATAGCCCTAGGCTAGAGTGATATTTATGCTGAAAAGTATCCTTTGGAAAATTTCTACAGTGGTTGTACACCTATTAAAATATATTACATCTGTCCAGTTACCACAGAATATGAATTTTCAAACTGTACAAGTGGTCTGGGTTCCACTGTTCCTTCTTTGAAATGGAACAAAGCAGAAAATGAAGTGAAATGAAGTGATAGGTTGACTAGGCACATTGTTTTAATGTAGGTTCAATTAAGGATGTGTGCAGGTAACCCCGTGCATACTGTCACTGCAGACATGACCACAGGGACTAGGCCCGTTTAAGATGCACCCAGCCTTCCTTGGTTTCAGACCACCACACTCCAAACTGGATAAGCCATTACAGAAAATGGACTGAAAAAATAAGCGTGTCAATAGTCGTTATCCAGAAAATCAACTTGATTTTAAAAGGGTGATATTAAGTCAGAGAAGACTTCGCACGATTTAAACGCCAAATCAAAAAATATATATATTCACGGTACGCTGTGCAATCGACGCACAGCAAATAAACTACAAATGCTGAATTAGGCCTTTCGCCCCTGACCAAGGAAAGCTACGTTAAATTAACGGCCTCGGTGTAACGATTTCAAAAGTCGAATACCTGTTAAGTTACGTATGTCGGTAAAAATACCTGAGAGGCGGATTGCTGCTCCCCCCGGCAGAGAAGCCTGGTTAACTCGGCCAGCTAACGACGGAAATGCCGAATAAATGTTGCGCTAGGTGGACCTGGCTAGCCACGTCAGATTAAACACTATAAAAATGATCGTTTTAGTTGAGCGCCAGTTAACAAGCCAGGATACTGTGCAAACCACCAGTTTTGTCAAAAGGTTATAAAATACGACATAAGGCCGTTTAGGCCTCAGAAATCACTGGATCACCGTCTTTGTTTATTTTGATTAAACATTTATGAAACCAGTATGTTATACAGCGTCCGATGACATATTTCTCGTTTTACCAACACCCCCTTGCTTATTATTTGCGTATGTCTGCTTTACAATGTATGAATAATAGATAAAACATTTATTTATTACTTTTTAGCCGAGGCCCACGGTACGACGTAGCTAATTACAGCCTCGGGCTCCATTTGACATGCAACCGACAGCAAAGCAGTTAATCCGGGTTGGCGTTATGTCCAGCTGGCCCTAAGAACAGAGCTTAGCATAAACGTCAAACATCGCCGCTTCAGGTTTCTGACGACGTGAGCGTGTAATCGAATTGGGAAGTACGGATATTTTAGATTATTTCGGAGCTGCGTGTTGGATCGGGGTCCTGGAAGCAGCCCCTGTGTGCCATTATGTTTATACAGCAGACAGATCGCGTCAGTAAGGTTAAAGCTTGTTTATCCGCAGACTTGCCCGGCCAGCCGGCCACCTACCGACAGACAGGCCTACTCCACCGGCTGCTGACTCGCCGTGAGGACCGTGTCCGTCACCGTCCGGTCAACCCGGGGTTACTTAACGAGGCCTCGGACAAGTAACCAGCAGTTAACTTACCAGCGTTAGTGAGCGAAGCGCAGCAGCTGCCTGTCGGGGTGTTTTCAATTGGGCACGGGGCTAAGTGCGCAAAAGAGGGCCCCTTCCGTACCCCAGACCGCACCACGGATTTTATTTAATTTCCACGGGCCGACCCGGACCTTAAACGCCCATACAAAAACCCTGGCAAGAAGCGGAGCGCCTATTCAGCTCCCGGCTAACCACGGCGACTTTGGTAGCTAACGGGGGTTTCACTGGAGCCGCTGCACGGCGTGTTGATAAACATCCAGCTAGCCTCCCTCCGTCACGAGCGATAACGTCGCCCGTCGGAGCGCGACTCTCCTCTGCGGAGCGAAATGGCCTCTGGACCTTCCTCACTGCAGCACGAAGAGCGGCGAAGCAGGAACCCCCACTTTCCGAGAAGCCCGACGAACAAGTCGTACGCTCTCTAGCCGCTCAACAGCCGAAGCGACGCGCTGGTGGACGTTTGGTGCGTTTTTATTACCTATTTGTTGCAGTGCTGTAGTTGCTGTTAGACAGAGCAGCTCCACTCTCTCAGCTCTTACCTTCACATCAGCTGAGGACCTGCCAACGCCGTGCGCCTCCGCCAGATCGGCCCGCTCAGAACTACTTTGCCCATCGTCGGCATCTAGTGCGAGCTGCTGCCTAATTTTAAGCACTTTAAAACTAAGTCCTCACTTGGAAAAACGACACCAAATGATATTTCATCGTTTGCTTCACTGTACTTCTTCATGTGAGTGAGATATAATATGCATTAATATTTCCGAGAAATATCCATCCGCTGGGTCATGACCCTTTAATCTTAACAACTGTTTACACGATTATTTTATTATTGAAAATTCCGTGATAATATTTCCCCATACTACATACAGTTAAACTATTTTTTATTGAACATACTGTCACCGTTTTTGCGTTCTGCAAAACATCACGAAAACGTTTACCTGTTTGCCGGTAGAAAGAGGAGCCCGTTGTCCTGTCCGTTGTCCTGGTAACGCCTTAGCGTCCCAATATGGCGCCTTTACTGGGAGATACGGTGTTTGAAATCAGTGGCCAAGGCCCTTCGCCTTCCGAAGACTTATTCCAGCTTTGTGTTACAAAAAAAAACAAAGTAAGTACATCACACGTTTCCTTTGACATCAGTATATTCTAATTTCAGGTTGAGAAGGTTTTGTGCAGGTTAGCAAAATGTTATCCATCCATCTTCCAAACCGCTTATCCTACTGGGTCGCGGGGGGTCCGGAGCCTATCCCGGAAGCAACGGGCACGA
>JAABNY020000035.1:397679-418796 GCA_015164015.2 Brevimyrus niger
ACATGTAACCCAGGCAGAGACTCGAACCCGGGTCCCAGAAGTGTGAGGCAACAGTGCTAACCACTGCACCACCATGCCACCCCCGCAAAATGTTATGAAATAGCATATTACAGCGCTGATGAAACAGTTAAGCCCAATAGTATAGATCCACAATTAAAATCAAGCCTCTTTTTCAATTAGTACATAATAAAAGGTAGTTCTGACATATGATTTAAAACAGAGGTTGAATTTCCTGTAATCAGTTTCCCTACTCTCACTCTACTAAGCCATTTGTTCGATGGCACATTAAGAAAAATACTATCATGAAATAAATCCGGTTTTAAATTTGTAAGTAAAGGTGCTTTTTCTTTTCTGTATATTTTATTAACATATCTAAGACAGTACATTGCATATGTATTTGGAGTCTTTGTTTATATAATCAATACATATACATAAAGGGCCATTTTATTTGGTCACTTTTTATAATCTTAATTAGTTTGCCCTATTATCTCCAGATCCACCTGAAGGATTGACAGATGTTGTGTCCAGAGATGTCACCTTGGATGCTACTTTTGTGCTGGACTGTCATTTCAGCACTTGTCACCTTACTGTTAGCTTTAACGAGTCTGGCTACCCTCCTCTGATCACTCTCATTATCAAAGTGTTTTTCCTTATTCGTTTTTTATTGCACCATTCAACATTAAACTGGTGAGGAAAGTGACCATTTATGAGAAGCAGATAAGCACCACATCTGCCACCAACAACAAAACTATATTGAAGTTCATTTAGGTCTTAGAATGTTACAGAATATAATGCTGAGCTGTAGGGGTGCAGTAGGGTCATGGGTACAATGGCAGATCCAGGAAGAGCAGCATCTCACAGAGACCCTTGAATACATGAAGTTATATGCAACATTTGGCGGGGAGCTCAAGGTGTCTGTAGACCCAGATTTTCAAGCTACACCCCCTGCTGATCAGCCGCACAGAACCCGCCTGCATGTTGTATGTATTCAGTCATGATTCCCCAGCCAGAACCCTGTGACCTTTCACATAAAGTGAAACATGTAAAACTAGTAAAAGCAGAGCGTGTCATGGTCTGAGATGTGTCGGAGGGTAAGACGCCATATGTTACGGTCATATTGGCAGCATCCACTTGACATTAACATCTGTAATGCTTTGGTAAGATGGAGTGGGGAGGGGGTGTTCTTTCACAGATTTCAGAACACACAGCCTGGAGAAATAAGGGAAAACTACCAAGACTTTTTGCTCTAGCCCAGTCTTCAGAGTGAGATAGCCTCTGAAAGTGTTATCTTTTTTTTCCCACAGCCTCCACACTTCTGCTTGTATATTATTCTCCATATCAGTTAGAGGTAAAACACATGGCTGTATGTATACCAGGTGAGGGTCGGGACCAGTGTCCTGCAATATGCCCAGCGTCTGCGCCAGGGGCAATTTGACTCCCTGGACTGCCTGCCTGATGCCTCACTGCTGCAGATAGTGATACTCCCTGGATAAGAGGATCTCTTGCAGCTGTGGTGCACCTCAGACAGGTGCTTTGGGAGACTCTCACACTCAGTGACGCATAGCCTCTGCATGCTGACTGAGATTTGGGAGAAAAAAGATGCTAAATGTAAATACCATTTAATATATCAAAATAAAACGTAATCCACGTTCCCAGCACTTTAACTCATGAAAGAAAAATTACTACTCATTTAATTTAGTAAAACTTAATTCCTTTATGACCACGGCCTGCTTTGAAAACAGAAATGGCACATGCGGCACATGTCCAGCAGAGGGCGCACTTGTATATAATATACATTTGACAGTTATAAATATTCAACCTCTTTTCAAGATGAAGATCAAAAGCTTTATCGACCTTTATCATTAGTGTAGAAATACAGTGACATTTTGTTTAGAGCAAGCCTGGAGATGCCTAGAGCAACACTAATAAGTGTGTAAATATGTGTGGTGTGACAGAGGGCCAGTTAAGTTACAGTAGTGAGTGGGTTACGGGGGAGGGGGTCTTGGGCACTAGTTCAAAATTGTCACTGCTCTGGGGTAGAAGCGGTTCTTCAACCTGGTCCTGATGGCATACAGGTTAAACTTTTTCCTAAAGTTTCCTACCCCAATCATCATAGTAATACTGCTATAATTAACCTCAGTATAATGGATGTATTAAATTTTCTGTACAATTTTCCCATTTGAGAATAATTTCTTGGGATCCTTGATTAATATTCTCTTCACGTATATATGAAGTGTAAAGACAGCTGTGGTGATGCCTCCTGACTGGATGTGACCGTCACACATTTTCATTACTGCGTGTGCTTCTGGTTGGAATCTAGCTGTGTGATTCCAGACAGTTCTGGGAGCAGATGGCCAGAGATCCCAGTGAAACCTTCAGGTCGGAGATGGAGCCCCCAGCAAACCTGGATGTCTGGAAGGTGTTTTTCGCCAATAAGCGGCTGGTGTAAAAGGGGGGCAGCCAGGGATGCAGTCAAGAGAAGTAGCCATTAATAGCCTGGGTCAGACTGGGACGGGACATTATAGCCATTAATAAATCATCTGCAAATGCACATCATATGATGCTTAAGATTCATTTTTAGATCTTAATGCCTAACCAGTTAAACATTCATGTGAAATTCATCCTTACATTTTCCATAGTCTATCTTAGAAGAGCAATAACACAAGCAAGGCTAGTTTAAGTCCTTTGTTCCTTTATTCCCCCCCCATCGGGAGGGAATCCTCCCTTTCTGATACACAAGCTGCTTGTTTTATCAGTGACCTTGTTCCTACTCCTTTCCTACCTCATCTCTTGGTTATTTTCCCATCTCTCTCTCCATGTCTGCTTGCCCTAATCTGATAGATTTATTACTGCCTGTCTGACTTTTTGATTTATTCTGGATCTTCCAGTCAGAGCATGAGAGACTTCAAGCAGAAGTGTGTCTTTTTTCAAAACCTAGCAAACTACTTAAACCAAGCTCTGCTAAATCCATTTTCTCTCTTAGAGGCAGTTTGCTCTCTATGGGCCCAACTACTTGCATGCTCTATGACTTTGTTCCACACAGCCAGCTCTCTCTCCTTCCTGGGTTGGCCCTGTGCTCATTAAAGAAAGAAACCAGTCCAGAGTACAGATCCCATTCTGTAATTTTGCAGTGTCCCATTGTCCAACAGTACAAACCTGCCACTCACAGTCCTTATACTATAAAACATCCAATATTTTTGTAGCACGTGGCAACTTTAAGCAGCTACCATTTTCCTTCCCACAATCCTCATATTAAACTCTACATCACAATGAGTGTGTTCCATATCCCAATGACCTGATGCTAGTGTTTCACAGGACACACACTCGAAATCACACAATAAGTTCAACTCGCACATAAACAATAATCTGGGATTGAATTTTTACACTACATCAGGGTCAGCTTCAGGGGAGCCATTCGAAGGCCAGATCTACCCTCCCCCACATGAGCCATTGTGAGTTTATTGATGATTTTTCCTGTGTGTATTCTTGCGACATTGTTTCAAGTTCCAGCTTACAAGCTTTGTATTTCCTGAACTGAACCCAGTGAAGTTTAGAATATTTGAGATCATTAAAATTCAAGAGAATCTGATGATATTTTATACACAGGGGAGCTTTATGCAAATTACCATATCAGAAGAAGTAAAGGATCTGTAAAAAAAATCTTTAATCATGAGTTTCTGCAAATTCCATCACTTTTCAGATCAACAACAGAATCTAAACTTAAAAGATTTTTTTGTTTTTGTTGAACAGGCTATCAGATCTCTAGGGAACATGGGCTCAGATTAGACCAACACTCCACGCATGATTTGAAACTAACTTCATTAGGAATAAATAAAATGTACTAAAATTTAACTTTGCTAGTACAAGTACAGTTAAGTGTGAATGTACACCCTCTGCTGGAAGTGAAAGGCACTGCATTCTTTCGTTCACTCCATTTTGGAGTCAACATATGCAGCATATTTTTTTTTTTTTACTGAATTCTTCCCCAGGGGAGATTAACTCCAGCTTAATTTAAAAAATAAAACCTCAGCAACTGTATTTGTGATGAGGTCATTTGAATTATTTTCCTTGAATGTGTTTTCTACATTGTAGATTCATTGGAAATTGTGACAGTTTATATATTAATTTATCCTGGCAGTCCATCACAGACCATGTACATGCATGTACTGCAAACCTCTAATATGTACTTTTTCTTAGATATAGGAAATGTTGAATTTTTGCAATGAATTATGCAATGTTGAAATTATGTAGCGTCATTCATATACACTCACTGGCCACTTTATAAGGTACACCTTGCTGGTACCGGGTTGGATCTCTAAGGCCTTCAGAGCTGCTTTGATTCTACGTGGCACAGATTCAACAAGGTGCTTGAAACATTCATTAGTCTTTGGTCAATGTTGACATGATGGCAGCATGAAGTGATGCTCCCTTGCAGCTGCACCTTCATGATACAGATCTCCCATTCCACGGCATCCCTAGGCGATCAGTTGGATCAGGTAGGATCTGGTGACTGGGGAGGCCCATTCAGTACAATGGAAGCATCGCCGTGTTCAACAAACCAGTCTGAGATGAAATGAGCTTTACGTTACCCCGCCTAGGTGCAGGGTGAAGCTGGGTACACTGTGGGCACATGGTCAAGAACAGGACTCATGCAGCCTGTGGTTTTTAAACAATGCTCATTTGGTATTTAAGGGGCCCAAAGTGTGCCAAGAACATATTCTCCGCACCATTACACAACCAGTAGCAGCCTGAATTGATACGAGGCAGGATGGATCCATGCTTTCATGTAGTTTATGCCAAATTCTCACCCTACAGTTTAAATGTGGCCAGCGGAAATCTAGACAAAGGATGTTCCATTGTCCGTTTTTTGTGGGGCGATACCAGCGATAGCCTCAGATTCCTGTTCTTTGACAGGAGCGGCACTGGGTGTGGTCTTCTGCTGCTGTAGCCCATCTGCTTCAAGGTTCCATATACCTACAACGAGTTGTTACTTGAGTTACACTTTCATTTCATTCAGCTTGAACCAAGCTGGCCACTCTTGTCTGTCCTCTGCTAATCAACAAGACATTTTCGCCAAGGCAACAGCTCTGGATTCTTTTCTCATTCAGTCCATTCTCTGTAAACCCTGGAATGTAAACCTCTTTTATGTGAAGATTCTAGTAGATCAGCTATCAGCTATAGATCTCAGCTGATTAGATGTTTGTTTCAATGAGCAGTTGAACAGGTGTACCTAATAAAGTGGCCAGTGAGTGTGTAACATTGTAACATTTAAAATAAAATAAAAAAATTGTAGGTGGCAGATCTTGCAGATTCGTGACAGTGCTCTGACAGTCTCTAATTATGCTTCCTTAGTTTCACTGTAGAGTCAATGTCTAAATGTCGTTAACCCTGAAAAAGCTGTCAGTCCCGTTAACAGTCTAACAACCAGGGCTCTGCTCTTCTTCCCCTATAGTCAAGTGGACAAAGGACACTAGCAATGGTCACACTTGAAAAGCAGGTTGAGCAGGAATGAAAACAGCAGGTCATAGCAGGTGGGTTATGTTTATTACATTTTGGGGACCAAATTTCACCACCATGTGACAAAAACATATTATTTCGACGTTGCAAGGACCAATTTTCTCCTCAAGGGGAAACTCATTTTTACAAAAATCTTTGACTACAGAAGAAAAAAAAAAAAGTCAAAAGACTTATTTTAAGTATTAAGTATTTCGTTTGTTTACTTGTGGGTAAGGTTAGAGCTGGGTAGGGGTGAAGGTTGCAATTGATGGGATTGGGGTATAAATGAATGGATGGTCCCCAAAAAGATGTGAATACAAACGTGTGCGTGTATCTGTGAGAGATGGAGACCATCATCACTGGCCATTAGGATGTGAGTTGGCCATGAAATACTGAAAAGTACTTGGACTGTCCCGGGTCTTTTTAGCAGCACTGGTGTGCCTGTCTATGCCTTTTCATCCTCCGTTAACCCTCTGCTCATACTCACAGAGGCATAGATGGCTAATGTTCATTAGGCAGGCGGTGCTGGCAGATCAGAAATGCTTTATAACCTGCCGCACAAATTATAACTTTTATGCGTCAGTGTCTCTCCCATTCTTCTACCCTTTTCTCCAAAACCAAAGTACTTCAGATCTGTGACAATTTGTGATGTGCAGTTGTGCATGCAGTAATCTACATCAGTTGCTTTGGTGACTGCTAAGTCATGGACTTTTTTTTTTTTTTGCCTTTGACTAGAGTACCGTTTGCTCAGTGTTTCCTGTGTTTAGGGGTGCAGAGTAAAATTTTCCAACTTGTTTCAGCGCTTGGGGCTGCACTGTAACGTTTGCTGAATTGTTCATGTGTCTGAGGCTGCGGTAACATTTGCCGAGTCGTTTCTGTGTTTGGGGCTGTAGAGTAACATTTGCCGAGTCGTTTCTGTGTTTGGGGCTGTAAACATTTGCTGAGTCGTTTCTGTGTTTGGGGCTGTAGAGTAACATTTGCTGAGTCGTTTCTGTGTTTGGGGCTGTAGAGTAACATTTGCCGAGTCGTTTATGCAGCAGAGACTGCAGAGTAATGTTTGGTAAATCATTTACGAATTTGAGGCTGCACAGTAACATTTGCTGGGTCATTTATGCATCTGAGGCTGCAGAGCAACCTTTGCCGACTCATTTCTGCAATTGTGACTGCACAGTAACATCCACTGTGTCATCTATGTGTTTGAGGCCGCAGAGAAATGTTTGCCGAGTCATTTCTCCATGTATGGCTGCAGAGTAATGCTTACCGAGTCACTTCTGTTCATATGACTGCAGAGTGATATATATTTCATTGTCTGTGTCTGAGGCTGCAGAGTAACATTTGCTGAGTCGTTTACGTGTCTGAGGCTGCAGAGTAACATTTGCTGAGTCGTTTATATGCCTCAGGCTGCAGCGTAATGTTTGCCGAATCGTTTCTGTTTTTGTGGTTCCGGGGTTGTCTGGTGCAGCCTCTGCTGCATGATGCCGCTTAACCTTCTCTCCACACGGCGCTGATGTGATGGAGACGCGAATCACTCGCTTCGCATGCAGCAGTGCATCATAAAGCTCTCACTTCCGGCTCAGCTGCAAGCTGCCTGAACACTCTGAACGCTGCTATTTTTACCTGTCCTCTGGCACAGCCGTCACACTGGAGCAGCGAGCGGGCAGCGGGCGGGCAGCGAGCGGGCAGCGAGTGAGCAGCGAGAGCAAAGCAAGCGGGGAGCCGGGCACCGGGTAGCTTTAGGATTGGAGAGAGAGTGGAAGGAGGCTGAAACGAGAATGCTAGAGAGAGAGGGAGAGGGAGAGAGAGAGAAGGTCTGCATCTAACGGCACCACTGAGCAACAGCAAGTCCTGTCAAACAAGCCTTCCACTTCTTGCAGTTTACAAACTGTTTATTTTTTAAGGTAGGGAACATAAAATGTAGCAGAGGGACTCAGCATGATCTTTTCCTCAATTTTTGCTCTACGGCGTCGCTTTCACTGATTTTATTTTATTTTTTTGCAGGTATGTTTTGCATGTTTTTTCCACACTAAACCGTTTTCAAGCCCGAAGTGCCAATGACAGCTGCAGATGATGTGACTGGATGTATCCATGTGCTCTTCACTTAGCAATCGATTAACGATGTCTCTGCTGATTGTGTGACCGATCATGTCATACCGTGCCGTTTGGTACGCTTTGCTACGGAATGGAAAGGGGGATTTTAATGTTCCTTTGAGTTATTGCTATTTTAAGCTATGACATAGGGTGTGGCCAAGAGCGTTTGATGATGAAAAATCTGAAATTCCTGTTAAACAAAAGGACGACGCCACGCAAACAAAAATAAGGCGCATATTTTTCTGAACGACCAACGGTGCCTGGTGTATGAATACCACGGGTGGAATATAATGCTTGAGAAAAGGCAGAGAGCAGTACGATGAACACGCGTGAAGCCAAGCAGGGTTGGCGTGAGTGGCGAGCTGGAGCTGCAGTCGTCGTTGCAGTGTTGCTTTCACGCGGCGCACAGACGCGGGGCGTGCAGACAAAGTCGTCCCTCCGCGGCGGGCAGGTAGACCCTCCTCGCTCCCGCTCACCTCAGGCTGCAGCAGCTGGCTTCCCGCAGCAGCGGAAGGGAGCAGATCCCCGGACAGCCGAAGCCGCCGCTGCGAATTCAGCCGCGGCCGAATAAGTGCTGCGCCACAGCATGTTGCCTTGGCAACCAGGCCTGTCGCGAGCAGACAGAAGCTCGCAGGTTTATCAGCAATCAGCTGGGTGGCAGTACTGACTCAACACAACGCTGATTAATAATTGTAAGAAGAAAAAGAAGAAACTGGTTTCAAAATGAGCAGCATTATAAAGCGCGTGTGAGTCTGAGAATCGGTGTCTTACACCGGGTTTTGTCAGTATTGTTAGACGGTAACAGTAAGTCTAGCGTAGCAGCGTCACCCGTATTAGACTGTTTAGAGCCCATTGGGTGAAAACTGTTGTTTATGTTTTTTCTACATAATTCATCCAGAGCTTCTCGGCATAATCTTATTTTAAGCAGAGGAACATCTGAGTAAGAATGAGACGCGGCTTTGACTGGTCGGAACGGAAAGATATCGTGAGCGGGCCAGTCAGTGATCTTCGAATATTATCAGGCAAAAAGCCCCCTCCCCGGAGGCCATCTTGCCGTCTCCCCTCTCTGTGAACATGTGGGTAAAATGGCCGTCCGTGCTCTCGGGCGAAGGGCGTGCGGCAGCCGTCGTAGCACCGCAGCGGTCGGCATATTTATCGAAGCTGCTTGGGTTTACCGCTCCGGAGCGGTTCCGCTAAGAGCTGCAGCTGTGCCTCGTGGCGGAGACCGTGTCGTTAGCCATCACCATGCCCATTTTCGTGAAAAAAACGAATAGTGGACACGCTAGAAAATATTATATTTGCATACATAGATCGCGAATTAGGCAGGACCCGGTTGCATTTTTCACCGTAAGCGAGACACAGGAAGTGCCTCTTTAAAACGTCTGCTTGCTTACTGTGATGCATTAATGAGAAATGCACAAGCGAACACATGTTACCGTAAGAGAATGTGCAAATATTTACGGGCATTCATGTAAATTCACAGCATTACGCAGAAATTTACCTTTACGTAAACAATCTTGCCCTCACAGAACAGGCCCTTTCATGTAGGCCATGCGTGTATTTATGCATAGAGAGGATCACAGACAAAAAAGTCTTTACTCACAAACGATATCACGGAAAGAAACTAGCTTTCAGGTGTGTGTGTGTGTGTGTGTGTGTTAGAGTGTTAAATTGTGGTTTAATGTCAATGTTTATCCACAAGAGGGGGACAAAAATGATCAGAATAGATATCAGAATAAGGAGATCAATACATTAAAAAACACATTAAAGTCCACAATGTTCAAATGTTAAATGCTGGAAAGCTCTATTAAACTATAATTATACCTACAGTTAATTAATTATAACTAATTATATCAATATATATGTACAGTGATTTGTAGATGAACTGCCCTTTGTCATGGCTCCTAGACCTTGTGCAAAGCACTGTCCTTACCAGTTACCCACACAACGTACATAGACATCACTTCCTCTTTCTGATGTGCAGCATTTTTACTAACGCGGCTTGTGCTGTCCTCCCTGCAGATGACGGTGGTGTCGGCCAACACCAAGGGCCTGATGGACAGTGTCCACGCCCACGCCATTCTCAGCTCGCTGAACGAGCAGCGCACAAGCGGCTTGTTCTGCGATGTAACCATCGTGGTCGAGGACATCAAGTTTAAGGCTCACCGCAATGTTCTGGCCGCCTCGAGCGGCTACTTCCGCAGCACCTTCTCCACCCCCGAGCCGGGCTCATTGAGCCAGGTGCTGGAGCTGGTGGATCTCAGATCCGAGGTTTTTGCCAGCATCCTTAACTTCATCTACAGCTCCAAAGTGGCTCCTATGGGCGTTGAGGATATCAGGCTGCTGGTGGCCGCAGGAAAGAGGCTCGGCATCCCCTTTCTGGAGAACATGGTGGAGCAAGAGAAGCGAGTCCCCGGCGTGCCCTCCTGCCAAACCCAGCAGCCAATCGGAACAGCCAGTCCAAGCAATACCCCTACGTCCGTCAGTCCTCAACTGCTGAAGGACGAGACGGCCCGGGCCGAGGAGGTGGAGAGTGCCAGCGGTCCCCGGATCACCAACGCTTTCTCCATAACAGAGGCTGGAGCCCCCTTAGGCCTGCGGGGAGAGGGGAGACGACCCGTGGAGGCAGGCCTCCTCCTCACCCAAAACTCCACCCCCGCATTCTGCGAGCCTGTGCACAATCTCTCCGAACACTCATACGCTGTGAGCCAGGGAGGCGAGAAGGACGTCGTAGCTCCCTCTCTGGCACTGCCCAAATCACAAATATACCAGAGCTCAGGTCCACTAAAGAAACGGCACAGGCCTGCCACCTTCTCCCTCGGCACTCCCGCGCTAGCCAGCAGTGACTGCCAGATTTCAACCGCTGCCATGGCAACTCCATCAGCATCGGCGCTGACATCCGTATCCTCAGATTCCAACAATCAGGTGAGCAACACGACAGAGCTACCTGTGAGCGAGCCTGCTTCGGCACGAGTGATAAGCCCTCCGTGTCCATCACTGCTGTCCTCCCGCTGTGATTCCTGCCCGGAGACGCTCAGCAGCGGGGCGACTCCCAGCAGACGCTCACAAATCCCCAAGAAAAGGTTTGCAAGGCATTTGTTCTGCAAGTTCTGTTGCAGAACGTTCATGCACCTGAAACGACTGCGTAACCATGAGCAGACGTGCGACAAAGCCCAGGCGATGGGAACTGAGCGCGACCCCAGGGGCACGGAGGACAGAAATGGATCTTCTCCCGGAGATGAACAAAGTACACCTGAGAGGGAGACCTCACTGCAGCCATCTCTCTGCTCGAACGACCTCTCGACTCCCAAGGGGTTGACCGAGGAACCGCAGGAGGTGGACGGAAGAACCCGGAAGGTGAAAGACAAGAGAGTGTACACATGTGGTGTATGCAAACGAGCCTACGTGACCCTGTCCAGCCTGAGGAGACACGAGAACGTGCACTCCTGGCACAGGGCATACCCGTGTCACTACTGTGACAAAGTGTTCGCCCTGGCCGAGTACCGCACCAAGCATGAGGTCTGGCACACCGGGGAACGCCGCTATCAGTGCATCTTCTGTCTGGAGACCTTCATGACCTACTACATCCTGAAGAACCATCAGAAATCCTACCACGGAATTGACCCCCGGATGGTCATCAACAGGAAGTCGGCCAACGGCAGCTTCAAGGGCAGCATTTATCCCATTAAGCTCTACAGGCTTCTACCCATGACGTTTCGAAAGAGGCGGTACACGTACAGTCAAACCTTCCCGGAGGAATCCCCAAGCAAGACCTTCTCCCTGGGCTGCAGCTCGCCCACGGCTGCTTTCGACGAGACCGGCACAGATGTCTGTTCAAGTGATTCTTTGTTCAATATGCCTGTAACATTCATGGCGACACCGAAAGTGATCGCATCTGTGACTCCTCACATTACCTTTGATCAGCCATGTGATCAAGATGTAGTTCAGCCCTTGTCTTCCGAAGGAGTACCTTCACTGAGACCAAGGCCTTCAGTCTCTTCCATGAAGGAGGTGTGCACCAACCTTACTTATGACGACAACAGTGGCCCATCGATCCGATATGGCTGCATGCCTTCCCTTGCTTCAAATCCAGCTAATAAAGTTGCATCTGTGATTAGGCAAGGCAATGATAATTCCCCAGCAGCACTGAAGACTTTCCAAAATGACAAGCCCTTCCTAGATCAAAGCCATGACAGATCTCTTAACTTGGAGAACCGGCTGGAGGCCCTTACCGGTGCTTCCCATCATACTGAAAGTATGGCGGATTATCTTCTCGGGAGGGATCAGAGGAAAACTGAAACTTACATTGCCAAGCCTGCATGTCCAGGGCCATCAGAGGACAGCCGGGTTCTTCCTCTCTGCCAGATCACAGTAAAGATTGGTGAAGAGGCCCTCGTCCGCCGGAGGATAAGGGGTTCTCAGCTTTTCTCAAGAAGACGGAAGAAGAACCGCCGTCGAGTGGACAAGGAAGACCTAAACAACAACATAGAAAGGAGGGGCCATTGCCCAGACCTACGTCTGAGAACTGAGGTCGCCTCACTTGCAGAAACAGAAGCATATGATGATGCCACTGACCATGACACGGCAGACCAGCTTTGGCGTCCATACTATTCCTACAAACCTAAGAAAAAGCCAAAGAAGTTGAGGTGCAAGAGAAGAGGGAGTCATAGCAGACAGCTAGGCAGACATGTGAAGGACGACATGAAGGTCCTAGAACCCAAGACTCGGGGGGGCTGCATGGATATGGGCTTCAGCCTAAATGACACAATCTCATCCGGCAAAGCAGAGACTAGAAGCCAGTTGAAGAACAGTGGTGACCAGATGACTTATACTTGTGACACCTGCAATGCTATGTTTTTCACCTTGTCCTCGCTGCACACACACGTGATTTCTTGTCGCCCCTGTTTCTGCCGGGTCTGCGGTAAGCTGTGCACCTCTAGGGACAGTTTTGATGGCCCCGAAGAAGACAAGGACCCCGTCTGCAAATCCTGTGTGGAGGACGGTTCCTGCTTCGAGAACGCCACCAGGGCTGTCAGCACAGAGAAGCGCTATCGCTGTGCCTTCTGTCCTCAGCGCTTCCTGTATCTCGCCACCAAGAGGAGCCACGAGAAAAAGCACATCGAGAAACACAGCAAGGGCTTCAGCTGCTACTACTGCCCCAAAATCTGCAAAACCACCATTGCTCTGAGTATACACCAAAAACGGCACTCAGTTAAAGCTGAGGTGGGAGATGGTGACAGCAAGTCACCGCCGAGGACTGCGTGCACTATACCCGGAGTAAAGCAAGCTCCGAAACAGGAGGCTTGGGAGTTAAACGTAGATTCGTCTGTAGCCCTTAAGTTAGAGGAGCAGGAGCGGGTTAACAGCAATGACTGTTACCACGAGGTCAAACAAGCCCAAGGAAAAATGCCGAGATCGTTCCGCGACAGCTCCACACTCCCGTACCCCTCCGAAGAAGCCGCGACCAAGGACAGAGTGAAGGAGGTCGGTCCAGAGAACCTAAAAAGCCAGGCCTTCGACTATGACAGGGACCTTAAAGATGGGCTCAGCAACAGCAAGAAAAGCGTCAAACCTCCCCTGGGACCAGATCACACAGCTGGGCCTCAGTTCCCCTGCAAGGAGGAGCCGCCTTTCCACCCTGACCCCATGATATGGCCAAAGGATCCCAGCAGGAATGGACCACTGGGCTAACTGGCCAACTAAGCCTTCACCTACTCCCTACTTCAGCTTTTGTTGATGATTTAATTCCCTACCTGAATATGATAATGTACACCTATGTAGATTTTTTTAATAAAAATACATATGTAAATATAATATATTTTTCTTCACTCTAAAAATAATTGGTAGTTTTTCATTTTTTAAAAGATGTTGTTTTTATTTTTATATTATTCAATTTCCTTTTTGGGAATAGCTAAATAAATAACTTCCTCCTGCTATATGGTAGAATCAGTATCCATCATATCATTTCTTATTGCGGAAAATAGTTGCTAAGCGACTGTAGTTTCTCAATGTTTAACGCCTTTAAAAGCTTTCAGTATGTTTGCATTAATACGAGATCTATGTATTATTACGCTTTTAGGAGTGCCATTGTTATTTTCATGACACGGCTGATTAAAATTTCCACATTCGTACAATATTTAAAGTGTAAAATATGATGATTTAATTCTTCCATTTCTACTACGTATACTTCCGCGGTAAACTGTAACGTTATAAGAAACTTATGGCACCATACCAGTAATTTACACTTAACCGTCGTTAAACAGTAATTAAGGAAATGAATAAGAAGAGATCAAGAAACAGAAAACATGCATATATTGTGTGTTTATGTGGTAAATCTCCCGTGAAGAGGACGGAAGTAGATAAAAGGCACAATGTTGGACTCTGAGCCACATAACAGACCGAATGAGGTGTCTTCACTCATCTGTATCAGGGCCGATTTCTCCAGCGGATCTTACATTGTCATGGTTCAGATTTACAGACTGCAGCCATTTCTGTCGCACAGTTAGGAAATTAAAAATCCATTACTTCTGCTAAGGTTGGCCCAGAGGATGTACAACTTTATAATACCAACCAGTAATACCCTCTCAATAGATTTTGATGACCGGTGAGAGGGGACCTGGTAAATTTTTGCCAACCAGGGGGTGAGACCAATTTTGAGGGGGGTTCACTGGTTATTTTACTAACTGGCCACATGCCTGATCGGTAACAAAAGATTGCGGGGGCTGGGAATTTAAACCCATTATCTAACTACATGGCTATATGTCTGCAGTGGGCTTTTTAATTTTGCTTTGTCTGCCATTAACATTGTTTCTATTCATTTTATCTGATGGGATTGGATTTTCTGGATTTTAATCTATTGCTTTGTCAGTCACTTTCCTAGCAACATCCTGACATAAGTTCCTGCTATTAACACATTAAATAAATTCAACAGCCTGTTCCTTTTCCACCTTTGTTTGCCTTGTTCTTGCTTGGAATAAAATTCTTGATCACAAAGCTTTGCACATTAATCTCACATCCGCTTGGATAATGAAATTAAACCTCATACATCTTCCTAAAGTCATCACTGTAGAAAAAAAAAAAAAACTGGCCAAGCGATGTACTGAGCAGCAGTCCGTATATGTCTGTAAAAGCCAAGGTACACGCCCCCTTCCTGTTCGCTCGGATTTGCACTGTCTCCCTGATCCTTAAGAGGGCAGTGTTGCATTCTCATCAACGTGGGACCGCGTTACGAGTTTCTCTAAACGCATTGACACGGCAATGAGCCATGAAGAGAAGACACGCAAATCAAGTAGTAATAAGTCTCCAGCAAGATATTTAACCTGAATTCCTTCAGGATAAAATATTCAGCTGCATAAAACGTGATGTTTAAGTGATGTGGGTAAATACAGGTAACAAAATGATACTTAGAGATACACACATATGTACGCAGTCGTGGCCGAAATTATTGGCACCTCTGGAATTCTTCCAGAAAATGCACCATTTCTCTAAGGAAATTGCTACAATAATCGGTATTTTGGTATACACATGTTTATTTCCTTTATGCGCATTGGAACAACACAAAAAAAAAGGGGGGGGAGCTAAATTTGACATAAATTTCACACAAAACTAAAAAACTGGGCTGGACAAAATTATTGGCACCCTCAACTTAATATTTGGTTGCACATACACATACTGCACATACATTTGGTTGCAAATAACTGTATTCAATTGCTACCTATAACCATCATCAAGCCTGTTACATCGCTCAACTGGAACTTTCGACCAGTCTTCTTTTGCAAACTGCTGAAGGTCTCTCGGATTTGAAGGATGCCTTCTCCCATCAGCCACTTTGAGATCTCTCTCCGTAAGTGTTCAATCAGATTTAGATCCGGACTCTTCGCTGGCCATTTTAGAACTCTCCAGCGCTTCATCCTCGCCCATTGCTGGGTGCTTTTAGAGGTATGTTTGGGGTCATTGTCCTGCTGGAACACCCGTGAGCTCTGATGCAGACCCAGCTTTCTGACACTGGGCCCTACATTGCACCCCAAAGCCTTTTGCTGGTCTTCATATTTCATGATTCCTTGCACACAGTCAAGGCCCCCAGTGCCAGAGGCAGCAAAACATCCCCAAAACATCTTAGAACCTCCACCATGTTTGACTGTAGGTTCTGTGCTCTTTTCTTTCTAGGCCTCATTCCGTTTTCTGTAAACAGCAGAATGATGAGCTTTACCAAAATGCTCTACCTTGGTCTCATCTGTCCACAAGACGTTCTCCCAGAAGGATTTTGGCTTCCTCAATTCTCTGCTCTTGTTTCTGTCCTCCATGCTTGAGACATGCTCCACATAACAGAAAGGTCGAGTCGACTTTTCTCCATTTCAACTGGCTTCAGGTGTGATTGCTATATTGCCAGCACCTGTTTCTTGCCTCAGGCGAGTTCAAACAAGCGTCATATGCTTGAAATAGAACGATTTACTCACAATTTTGAAAAGGTGCCAATAATTTTGTCCAGCCTATTTTTGGAGTTCTGTGTGAAATTATGTCAAATTTGGCTTTGTTCTCTGTTTTTTGTGTTGATCCGACGCACATAAATGAAATAAACATGTGTATACCAAAACATTTATAATTGCAACAATTTCCTGAGAGAAATTGTGCATTTTCTGGAAAAACTGTATATGTATGTTCCTTCAAATGTATGGGGGTATGAGAATGTAATATAATCCATTCAATTCATCATGATGAATGGGCATCATAAAAAAATGTCAACTATACTTCTACAATCTGCAATGTGGAAATATAGTCAACGTAATAGATTCAAGGGGCCGCATACGGTCACTGAGGTTTGTTACAAAATGAACCTGCCGTCAATCTGGCCTGAAGAAGAATTCAGTAAAATCTGCATTTGTTGACATCCTCCAAAATGGAGTGAAATCAAGAATGCAGTGCCTTTCACTTCCAGCAGAGGGTGTACATTCACACATATCAATGTTAAAAAAAATAGCTGAGAAAGTACAAAATTTAATAAATACATTTTTATCTGTCACTAATGTAGAATTTTCAAACAGTCTGTAGACTCAATGTAATGATAGTCCAAATATATGTCAAACTCATCGATCTAGTGTTTATTATAAAACCACACACACACACACACACACACACACACACCAACTGTTGCTGGTTAACCCATGTCATTGATTTACGTACAGCTGAATATTTCAGATGCTTCAAATATCATTTTGACACCATATACTGATGCTTTCACTTGGACTTCTACGTGCTCAGCCTAGTTTTCTTACATCACGATACATCATACTTTTATTTCATCTCATTATCCTACATCAAAAAAAAAAGTTTAGTACTCCCTGGAGGTAAGTTTGAAATCCTATTTCTTTTACACGTCATTTGCTTCAAGTTTAGTCTGCTGTTGATCTGAAAGGTGATGAAATTTGCACAGACTCGTGATTCATACTAAAAGTATTTTGTTTACAGACCCTTCGCGTCTCCTCATAGTCAATCGTATAAAGTTCCCTGTGCATAAAAGATCCCCAGATTCACATGAAATTTAATTAGCTCAAATATCTAAGTCCCCGTCCATTAGATTGTGGATGGATACATTAATGTACCCAGGTTAGGCAGCCAAACATCCATCCATTTTACCTAACCGCTTATCCTATTCAGGGTCGCAAGGGGTCCAGAGACTATCACGGTGGCTACAGGCGCAAGGCAGGAAACAATCCAGGACGGGGTGCCAACCCATCGCAGGGCACACACACACACACACACACACACACCAGTCACTCACACCTACAGGCAATTTGGCAATGGTAGCCAAACAGCTCCTGTTATATAGCACAGCTTCAAATTGAAACCTGTCCTCTAGATTATAGACGATTATACCCTATGTAGCGACGCCGGAGGTCACCTGCTGGATATAGGATGTCACAGTTCGCTACTTTAAAATTCAGCGGTTATGAATTTCAGGCAAATCTTATCTACTTCATTCCGCAGCAAGCATAAACTTGAGAAAATCTTTGACTACTAAAATGTTACTTTACAGTGCTTGCCTGCCTATGTGTGTATTCATCGGCATTGCCGATTATGTGTGTTAGTGTTTATTCGTATGTCTGTCTTCCATGCCTATTCTTTGACGTTTTCTACCTGGCAAACCGTTCTGCAGCCTTCCGCACGCAGCCATGCGTCCCCTTCTCTCCCCAGGCAGATCGCCACCGATCCAGCCTGGTGTCGCCGCGCAGCGCGGCGCGCTACGTTTGCGCGCTCCAGTGCTCTCCACCAGGCGTGTCCCCGCGGGCCGATTCACACGGAGTTCGCGGTGTGACGTCAGCGCGCTCGGCCAATCACTGCGTCGGCCCTGCACTCGCCTTTTAAACGGATGTCAGAAGTAGTGAACCTACTGTACGGCCGTGCCTACCGCTCGGACCATGGCGGAAGACGACGACACGAAAATTCGGGTTTTGCAAAGTCTCCGGGGAAAGATCTGTAAGTGTGGGGCGCCAGTCCGGAGCTGCATTTAAGAGCCAGGAGAGGAAAAGCTCCGGACGCGGAAAGGGGCGCGGTGCGATCGGTGTTAACAGGCTAATGAAACAGGCACGGGGGGATCGCGCTTTGTTAGGGTGAATGGATGTTGCCCCGGGCCCCGCCAACTTACGGGTCCCCTTCTGCACAATTTGCTGCCCAGGTACCGGGGAGTTTCGGAGTGCGGCGGTGGTCCTGGGCGGCGGGGTGAAGGGGACGCGCATTGTGCGGAAAGCGCAGCCCGGAGCGGGCGCACCGACAGCCATGTCACACGGTGCCATGTTTCACGGCGAGCCGCAAACTCTCCCGCATCATTTCGGTGCGGTTCCCGGGGAATAAATTCACAAGTGGCCGCGTACTTTCCGAAAGAGCAGACGACTGACGGCGGCCGTGAGAGAGGAGGCTTAAGGAACCGCGATGTCCCGAAATGTTATAATATCACTTCTCCGTTGGAGTGAACTTGCGAAATGCTGCTGGCAGGAAGTTGTCGCTCGGCGTAGAGTAACTCCAGCAAAGTGACTCCTGTCCGGCTTTACTGCGCTTTACTGGCGGCCCTGGTCACTCCGCTCCGGCTTCAAAGTGCCGTCGGAATCCCCAGAAGGCCTGGTGTCACTGATCCCGGCCCACATTGTTTTCTAAGGGAAAAGGGTGAGAATTTAGTCATTCAGGTTCCTATTTTTTAGGACTGAATTAATTTGCTTATTCAGAGAAGGAGCGAGAGAAATGAAGACCAGTTTTGGTCTCTCGCTTGATTGCATATTACCTATATGCGTATTTTCCTTGTATTTTATTTTGGATACTCGCTGAAAACAAAATGTTCTGATCGCCTGAAGAGCTCTTGTGGTTAAAAGCAGTTAATTAAATTCACTGACAGGCGCTGTAAGTTTACATAGGTTTAATTGTTTCCGATTTACCATAATAGATTTCACCAGTTTCAGTATGTTTACACTAGGTGAAATTAATCTAGTGACATTTCCTTAAGATGATTTATTGAATGATCCTTCATGTGACTTGTTGATTATGCAAATGTATGCGCACTTCCCTCGTGATTATAGGTGATGTTTTCCTTAATATCATGGACGATAGTTTGCTTTCCCTTTAATTATTTAGTTATGTCTGGCTTGTACTGTTGTTTTTTTTTTTACCTTCTCGGAGTAATTACGCATTACAGAAGAACATGACTGTGAGTCTGTTACACACCTGACAGTGTCTGGCAGATAATAGCGCTCATCGGGGTCGCGGTGGCCTTTCATAGGCTTCTCCGCATATAGGTGTCAGCGATCGTTATGAGGCCGTGTTGCCTGGATGGCCGGGTGGTCATGCTTAAGTCCTGTTTGTTAGTGTGCATTGCAGCTGTCATCAACATCTCGGATCCCCGTAGGCAGGATGGGACACTGACCTGCAGTGGGGCGGTGCATTTGTCCTGCTCATGTTACCTGCGTTTGGTTAGGGTGCATTAAACTATAGAACCCGGCAGGAGGACGGGGGCGCGATGTGTGGGACAACCTGTCCACAGCGAAGAAGTACACTGGTCTGCTGTTTGAATATCGCGCATGTCCTGTGTACCACCACACTTTATCAGAATCTCTCCTTGTTCCAGGAAGTAAGCCAGGCAGTATTTGCTCATTTTTTTAATCATTTTTATTTTGTTACTATTGCAGAGAAAATATCATTTGAACTCCTTCAATGTGTATTTCTATTGTGATATTATCTGAACTGCCGGGGGATAATGGGTATCATCCTACTGTGAGCTCTTTATTAGATTGATCTATGCAAGTTTTTTTGTCTGGGGGAAAATGTATTATCAGCTGATTTTATTCATATATATATTAAATTAATAACACTGATAATGTTTTTGCTTTGTGAAGTCTGTGAGGAGTTCTGAAGATGAATCGTACCTTTTAAGTATTATTGTTGCATTAATTAGAATGTAACTGTAACGTATTGTTTTGCTTACCTGACTTGCTGAAAGTGAATTTACTGTGGTTATACTTGGGCCTTAAAATGAGTTACAGCTGGTGCCAGTTCATAAATGAGACGGGGATGAGGACAAATAGGCTGTACAGTGAGAAAAGGGAAATATGATAGAAATACAGCAGAACTGAGTTAATTATTTTTTTATGATGAAAATTTTAATGGCTTATTTTTATGGTGTTTTTAAGATTAAGTTTTTTTGGATAAAATTTTGATTTACTGTTTGTGTTTTTTTACATTTTATAGTGGGGAAACTGATCTGCAGGTGCTAATTACTCACTGTCAAGTGAAAAAAAAATATATATATTTTTTAGTAATAGTTTAATGCTGCTGTTGTTCAGTCGGAGCTTGCGATCCGTTTTGTTGGGTTCTGAGCGATTATACTAGATGTAATTCGAGATACAGAGTGATGCCAGCGGCCCCTGGCAGGGTATGATGTACTCTGGTTCCCGGGGTCCACGCTGGCCGGGCTGGTTCTGTCTGATCGTGGGTCGGCAGTGAGCTCTACTCTGCGATGTGACACATTTCCGTTTTTGTGAACCCCGCCGCCCCGCTGCTGCAAAAGATCTACAGGTGGCGCTACAGAGCAGCCTTTCTCTGGAAGTCTTGCTTGGCAGGATGCTGCTAGAATCTCAACAAGCAGTAAAATCTGACAAAGTTCTTGTTTTTTTTTTCTTTTTTTTTCTTCTTTTTCGACATGAAAAGAAAATGAGCCAAAACTCAAAATTTAAGATTTACATAGAATCGCATAATAAAAAAAAATTGCAATTCAATACAAAATTAAGCAGCTGTTTGAGGGCCTGGCCCCAGAATACAAGAAGTTTTTTTTTTTTTGTATCGAGGTTTTTAACTCTAGAACAAGATTGAATGAAGTGTATAGACTGTTTCTGAATAACTGTTTTATAAAGTAGACATTTAATCAGGTCTCACATCAAAGTTCAAGGGACGCGTTTCTTAAGGTGGGCCGGGGGGGGGAGGAGGCCGGTGATCAGCCAGGGGGTGGGGGCATCCCATTGCTGAGCACCTTCATACACCGTGCATAAGCACGTT
>JAABNY020000035.1:451315-462043 GCA_015164015.2 Brevimyrus niger
CCATACACGTATCTCTGAAAAATTTGTCTCATTTAAATTTTACAAAAATGTTGTTTAGGGGTCATTCTCACCCTCCCCCGACAAAAAACCCCCCCCCCCCCCCCCCCCCCCAATATTAATTTCTCGATCATATGTATATTACTAACATGTGTTTACCTACAGCCCATCGCATTAAATTCTGTTTCTTTCCTGGAGCAGAAAATAATATGTAAAATGACCTTCTCCGTTTCACCAGTACATAAGACTATGTGCATCTCAGGCAGCATTTCATTACTACGTTTCCCATAAAGCGTCTGCGCTCTCTGGGAAAACCCGTTTGACCTTGAGATGGCGCCGCGCCTCGCTGCTCCAACTTTACGCCAATTAATCGCTTTGGCGGTGGATTGCTTCATATCACAGCGTAATGTTATATCAGCTTTTTATGGGAGGAAAACCTCCAGCAAAGATAATAAATCTTAATAAGAAGGCTACCTTACAGTTTTAAATCATGCATTTCCGTTGATTCTCTGCAATCCTATATCGATTAACGTCCTACTGATATAAGAAAAATGGGCATTATTTTGACAAATGCCGTTGGTCACATTTCGTTGAGTGCACGCTTGATATAAAGGTTGGGGGTAGCGAGGAATCGGCAGATTTATGCACATTTCAGATAAGCGTGGAGTCCGTCACTGGGGACACGGATGCTGCAGTCCGGCACTGTCAGACTACCGTAGCTGCCTTCATGCGTGTTGAATCTCGCGAAACATTTCACTACCGAGCTTTGCTGGCGGTGCTCCGAAAACATAGCTAATTATTTATGAAAACTTAGCGTCCACCGCAAGATCTGTGGTTTCCAAAGTGCCATCAAACCTACATCGCGAATGCGGACGCCAAATGTAATCGGTCAAGAAGTTACATGCGTTTTCGCATATATGACATTTCGCATGGCGGTCCTTGGTGGTGTCACTCAGAAGGCATGATGACATTAAATACCGCCGCACGTCTAGCCCCGTCCCCTTCATGCGGGTCCTCCTCTCAAGATGAGCCTGCTTAACATGAGCGACTCAAAAGCACATTTAACTGCACTGCGGTGACACTCTTCGTTATATCTACCTCCCACCCCCAAGCAATATCTGAGTCTCACCCTCTGTGATGCTATCAGCTCTTGACATGAAAATAACGCTGTATAAATATTGCTGCGTTTTGTCCATCGGGGTGTCATGATGAATCTCATTATTAATATGATCATAATTTGATTTAAAAACCTGCCGATACAGACCTGAGAGGATGTGGCGTGATGGAAGCGCCTGCCTAATCACACTTCGCTACAGCTGTGTACAGATCGGCAGTTTTGGCCGTTTGGTCCAAATGAGTCGAACGATTCAACATGCAGCGCTTCTGTCTCGTGTATCTCATTGCATTGCGTGCGAACCAAGAGACAATTTAGAGAAAGCGGTTGCTCTGTGTCGTGGGTTAAATGTCTCATTTTGACATATAATTGCAAATAGACCCGTCATTCCGCAATTTTTTTAGGTACGAGGTAGTGATTTAGATGTAGACACCTAGCTAGCCCACAGAGAGCATAAATCCCCGATAAATAGCCTAAAGACATCTCCCTAAACGGATTAAGAGAAATATTTTTCTGTTTTATTTTTTGTATTGCACTGCGGGTTACAAAGTAAACGGTTAAATGAATGAAATCGGCACATTTCTATGTAATTCAACTAATTTCTTGCCATGTAAACCACTTCCATATCGTTGCCTTTCTGTTTCATGACTACATCTTTCTTCACATGAACCGGCATCTTACCCCAGCTGCTGGCTGTCCGACCCATGAACTCTCCATTCCGGGGATTATAGAAAAAATCTTTCCAACTGGACTGGTTCGGTTCCTCGGTTTTTTCCTGCTTGTTCGACATGGCTTCACTCGTGTTTGGCTAAAAGGCGTGCGGCTGACAATTAAGAATAGGGTTTGCGCGATACCAGTGCGGCTGCAGCGTTTAATGGAGAAACCAGTCAGGTCCCCAGCGGCGTCGCTTCTGAACGCACCGAACCGCACCGGACCGCAACGCAACGCAGCTCAGACTCGGCGAGTCCGAAGGAGGGTATATGAACAAGCGCAAGCGCAGTGTGTCCATCCCCTACCCCTGCTCTCTTTAAGTCATTGGATTAAAAATATTATCGATGTAATTTCAGCATCCTTAAAACTGGGAGGCAACAATTGTGTTTCTGGCTGCACTTTTTGCTATCCAAATAGGGGGTTTCCAAATACAAGTCTATCTGGCTAGATAAGAGGTTAATAGCTTTATTTAACTTGATAAAAGTTTTCTAGATTTTCACCTGGACCCATCAATTCATCCTATATCAGTAGCCTTATACCAAAAGAAAGCTGCAGTGAACAGAGTTAGATAAATCCCAGCACAGGTCACTATACAGAGCTGTTTACTGATTTACGGACCGTATTTAGATTATCAGTGTTAATTCCTATCTAAATGACATTCATCCATCTTCCAGCCACTGGTCAGGTTTATGTGGGATCAAATATGTCTGGTTTTCATCAAAGATATTAAATTCCTTTGAGCAAATGGAATGAAAATCAGAAGATCATTCTGCGTTACTGATCGCACGTACCTACTTGTGACTCACCCCCCAGGAATCAATTTCGCATAATCAGCAAGCAGCAGTTCCCTCAGGGTTAAGCTTAATGTGAATGTCGGGGAGATAATGGACCTGAAACATGTTGAATGGAAAATCCCGCATCTATATGAACGAGATGAAAGGACGCTCGCAGGTTTGTTTACTTTAACAGGCAGAATTTCCAGTGTTCTTTAATAGAACATATTTCTCATATTTCATGTGAGTTGTCTGCACACAGATTCTGTGAGGATCGTTCACAGACACGTGCTCAGTTCACTGGACATTCCTGTAGGTCCTTCTGGAGACTCCATATTCATTCCAGGCATCGTCCCCTGGCAGGATCTGCATCTACTCATATGATTAATATTATTAGAGAATAGACGGATCGTGCTGTCATGCCTCTTTTCCATTCGCAGTGCACTGGGTCCCGTCTGATCCTGAGAGAGTCCAGCAGACAGTTCTCACCTTCAAACCAAAGCCCTAGCCGTTTCATTAGGACCTTTTAAGTTACATTTTCACTGTGGACGAACGTGGTAAAATGTTTGGATTAGTGATGCATCGGGGCATGCAGTGCCTTGAAATACGCTTTCCACCTGCAAATGAACCAGATTCCTCATGCAACGGCTCTGCACTTGCTGTCCTGACTGTACTTACAAGCGCCCTTCAGGTATGACCGTTTGCATGTCTTATCGGCTGTGCGCATTTATTAACAGCTGTTACATCATGCCATCTAGCTGCAGGCCTTAATAATTTACATTGAGGCACAACTCTCTTTTTGTACTACGAAAGGCAAATGTTATATCAAACGGTAATTTGGCTTTTATACGTTTTACTGAAAGAGTACGGAATGTATACGAACTGAAATTCAAACGCAACAATTATGGTATCTGAAAGGTTTTTGAAGTCTTCTAATTTTTTTTTAAGCAGAAATGTGAACAATCTGTGGGGAACACAGTTCTTAAAAGCTATCTTTGGTTTGCCGGCTGTATATTGTCATTCCCACACAAGCCTATCGATCGCCAAACAACACCAGATTTCACAGAAACTACCAGCCGTGCATTGAGCTTATCGTGAAAGTATGATGAGCACAGGAGCAGAACTTACTATGTTCTTGAGTAACTCTCCACTTTAGAAAAGTAAATAATACGAAACACGTAAAATAATCAAATTCCTGATACAGAAGAGAGCGAGATAGGGTGGTTCGTTCAGCCCGTCGCTCTGAGTGTATCACAGTGATTTACCTATTTCTCACACATAACGTTGATTAAACCACATGAACCCGGATTCAGCGGCTGCGTGGAATTCCTGAGAGGCAGGAGGCTGGGTCCTTCAGTGCTGCAATTTGGCCGAGTCAGCAATCTGAGCTGAACGGAGTCAGCCGCTCAGCCACCATAGATGAGAAGCCGTGTGAATCTTTATTGATTTTTTTATAAGTTTGCTTCCATTTGTTACTGTAGCTGGCACCAAGCTGTCTACATCTCCACAGCACTACTCTACTCACAGTAAAACTCTGCACTGGAAATGGAAAAAATCAAGCGATTTCCCTTTTCAGCTTTTAAAACGAGGTTGGTCACGAGGTTTCTAACTGAGGAGAACACACCAGCCTCAATGTCTCTATCCATGACCGTGCTGCAATTTGGATAAATCTATTTGCCAGGCTGGAGCAACAATCCCTGCATGCAAAGGGGGAGCTGGTCATTACCCTCCTAGTTATCACAACACACATGCTAATGCTAACGGTATCCTGGCCCGCGATCTATTAACATTGGCCTGAAAGCTTATCGCCTTCTTGCTAACATTAAACGTGGCAATTGCTCCTACATTCACATTTATTTAGCAGGCTCTTTGTTCAACGGCAAAATATAATTGTGAAAACATGGTCGTCCAGTCCCTGGAGCAATTGGGGTTAAGCGTGAGCCATGTCCTGCCCCATAGGCGATACGGGGTGGTGGGATTCTGACACGTTACCTCACAGCATCCTTGCCAGGGTTGCCATATTTGGTGAGATGAACGAGAGGACACACACAGGTCGCTCACAGATCTGTCACAAAAAAAACGGCTTCTGCCTTTTCCACGCCAGCAGCTGTAGTTGTAAAATACGAACAATTTATAATAAAAAAGAGGAAAATTTGTATTTTTAAAAGTTACAGAACACTAAGCTAAGGTCTGCTAATCTTTCAACGCGTGCCTCGATTCACTTCGCACGAATATTTAAAAAAAAATGTGTCAGCGGATTCTGGAAGTTGCCGTCACTCGTGAGCAGTGTGACACGCAGGGCTATGCATGTCAAAAAAAGCGGTGCGCGCATAGTTTAATTTTTAAAGTTAATGTGTGCATGAGCCTGGCAAACGCTGCATGATGATACTGAGCGGCTGCAGTGTATTGAAAATCGATGCCTTTTCCTTCCCTGCAACACCTGGTCATGTGGGAAGACACTACACCCAGACAAACTCCCTGGGCGTCCGGACAGGGGTCCAGATAGAGGGGAGAGAGTATCCTTACTAATCCTGCCACACTAATTCATAGCACTCATTGCTACTAATGCTGTAATGGTCCTCATGTTCTCTAAATTCATGTATGGTGATTAATTGCACCAGAAATGGGCAGTAAGGGCAGTCTAGCAGGTCAGCCACGGGCTCTGCCAAGGTTGATTCTGTAACCACACAACATCTCTGCTACGCCGATACATTAATTTGTGGAACCATTGCGGATTCCGAAGGTCCACATATTTATGCACTGATTCATTTTGTGCACTTTTGTCCACAGATGCTTTATGTTGCACTTGGTTCATAAAAAGGTAGTAAATAACATGGAGAATTCCACTGTAATATACTGCATGAAACATGCACTCATGCTTAAGGGGAAATTTTCCATCGAATAATAATAATTGTCACGTAAGGGCTCGATGTACTTGATAAAGTCTCGTTTTATTTACATTAACCCGAACTGGACAGTCCCAACCTCCAAATTTTCAACAGCAAAGTTCCCCCAGTTCAAGGGAGACGGCACTGCAGGAAACAGAGAAGTGGCCTGGGGACGGTGACCGTGGGAGACTCGGGACCAACCGAGAGAGACGCAAGCTGCCCAAACGAGATAAGCAGACAAAATGCTGAGTAACGCTTGAGAAAAGTGAACTACTTTCATGGGAAAAACTGTTGTTTTGAGAAATAATATCAGCCGACTGATAAGAAGCACAAAATCTGCACTGTCTATTTACACAGCACACTGGTTTCGTGAAAGTTTTGTGAATATTAGCAGTGAACGCCATAAACAAATCCTACATGTATTTGTTACAAAGGACTTATTTTTGGCAAACACTGACGTAACATACAGACCCAAGAAGTAGAGGGTATATTCAGAAACCAGTTTCGATTTGCTTTAGTTCTATTGGGGTCAATTTTCATATGGTTTAATATCCACCGTCTTACTGTTTGGTGTGGGTAAAACACAAGGGTAAAACTTTTTTTAATGTTCATTATTATTATTATTATCTTACGGGAAGAATGCATACAATTACTCTCAAACAGTGACCTTGACGCATCCTTACCTTCACAAACACTTTCATGCAGTCATAATTCACAGAACAGGAAGCTTGGGCAGTTTGGGGAGTCTGCAGTCCAGTGGCTGTACTGTCACTGTGACACCGTCTCTGGGAAAAGCCCCTTTAAAGCATTTTTATTCTTTGCCAAGTCAATCTGATCTATAGATAGTATTATTACCTACAGTATAAATGCGAATTCGGATCAGGGTCAGAAGCGGGTGAAGTTCAGGACCGTGATCTGAATACCCATGGAGGAGCACCAAAGACCTTCTCCACTCCCAGGACTGTACCAGGTGTCGCTAGATGGACAGATAAGATCGAGGACTCGCCTGGCTATTTAACTGCCTTTTAACTGTGGCATCGTGACGCCGTCTTTCTTCGTTCTGTCCTCCTTTGCTTGGAAACTTGACTCCCTGCCAGGCATCACTGTCTGAGGCCGTCCTGGCGGCTGAGTCAAACAGTGGATGAAAGCAGGGCCTCCCTTATAAAGCACAGTCCCACATTTCAACTTATGCCCCAACGCAGGACTTGCATCTCAAAAACACCCTCAGTAGCTTGAGCAGAAGTCGTCCTAAAGCAGAGTACATGGCAAGTGGGCATTCGCATGCTCCAGTCTGACTTATAGTATGAAACTCCTGAAAACAAGTGCATGGCTATACAATGGGCTAGACAAAAAATAGTCAGGCAATTTATGAACTAATTTATATTTTAGAACATTGATCTTCAGATACGACTCTCTCAAGGAGCCATGATGTCTCCACAGCTGGGCTGTATACAGGGGTGGGGCCACAGAGGCACCTGCCCCAGCTGAAAGCTGATTGGCCCCCAGAGTGCTTCCCCCTGTCATTCATAGTTTTGAAATGTATCATTGGTTAATGAGTTAATAAGATTAACCCCTCTGTAGTTATTATGCTCCCGCTCCCCCAATTCGGAACGATGCTGTGTCGCCCGGCGTTGAATTTCACTGTAATACAGTTTTCATCCGCACGGTGGTGATAAAAACACCGTCAGAAATTGAGTAACATTTTTCTGTTGGAAACAATGCGCGCTAGACTACCACGCGTTGCGCACGAACGGCATTTAAAATTTAGTTATAGAAATATATTTATTGTGATATCTTCTCTCCTGATTAAATACTAAACAAGCCATACTTAAAAATAAGAACACTTTGCATTACCAGCTACTGCAAAGCTGCAACATGAGATGGGATGCAGGGTTGACACAATTAATGGTAGAGCCAGTGCAATTCAAAATAAAGCATCAGTTTGTTAATTGAATCATTTTAATAGCGTAAAAGTTTGAGCACAGAGTTTTTTTATTCTGGTTAGAATGATTTCACGAGGAATTAGTTTTTACTATATGACAAAGACATGGTCCAATTAAATCCTACACAAGCATCATCAGATAAACAACAACAGTACACAGCATAGCCATTTGGGAATAAGGTCACAATTTTTTACATAATAAAGGAATTTAGGGCATTATGGAGTGCGGGAATCTTTCCTGCATTGGTATTTTGATATACATTTTAGATAAACAGTTTGCCACAAATGATCCTAAAAAGATATTTGTACAATCAAAATGTTGGCATCAAATTTGATGTATGTACAGTCATTTTAAACACACTGTTTGTGCAGCAAATGCAGGAGAAATGCAAAAAGAAAACATGTTGACAAATCTACAGCTGGGCATTTAGTACCTCCTCTGCATCCTCATTGTTCACCATGAACCCCCACCCTCTTCTAGTCGCTCTGTGGAGTGGCTCCGGCCTCCGTAGTGCTGGAGACAGTTGCTATGGAAATACTATGACAACGCCTCGGCTCATTTCTTTGGTGATGTCAGGACAATAACATAATATAAGCATTCCTGGAAGACAGGAAGAGGCCAATTCTACATTTATGTGTGTGCATGTGTGTGTGCATGTGTGTGTGTGTGTGTGTGTGTGTGCACAGCATAAAAAAAGAGTATGTTTGACGGAGAGAGTAAAATGCTGCTGGGAGGACTCCCCATAATGCAAGCAGATTGCAGGAACTTTCCTGCTCCTGAACCTTCCTGCTCCTGAACCTTCCTGCTCCTGAACCTTCCTGCTCCATGACACATGCTGTCTGTCTGCTGACATCCTCTTTGCTTCTCCGGTATGAAAAATTGAGGTACTGTAGGTGTCTCATGGAAGATTAAAAAAGAGAATAAACCTCTTTAAAGCTACTACATGTATTAGAGTGATAGTGGTGCAATATAGCCTTCAAATACAGCTCTGCTTATATGATAACAGAATATAAACATTTACAAGGATTTAGCTAATGACGTCACTTATAGCTGCCCCCTCCCCCCAACCTTCCTATGATTGACACCCAGTCCACTGTTTGTTTTTAGTCTTTCAAACATTTGTGTTGTTTTGTTTTGTCTGTTGTCCTGAGTCTCTCCAATCCAGAGAGTATTTTCATTTGCTGGCAGCCGGCGGGGGGCGGTAGGGCATTTAGCTGGGAGGGGGTCAGCCAGTAGCAGCCACACGTTCCCCCGGGGTCAGCGTATGCTCAGTCTCCATTTTGATGCCACTTGGTGTCTGCACACAGTTTGTAGCGTCACTCAATGCTGCTGCTCTTTGTCTATTAAGTCCAAATAAAGTATGAATCACACAAACTAAGCAATGTTGACATTTATCCAGCACAGACTGCACTGTAAGCCAAGCATATCCTGGGCTTTTACGCCGGTAGCATAACCTCCCGATAGCTGACGTCCGTGCCAGTCCGAATGTCCAAATTTCAGCTGAAAACCAATCAGTGTGTGTGCTTAATGAAAAAACATCAGGAAGTACATCTTGTGTCAACTTGTGTTGTTTTACAGTCCAAGCCGATGTAGCGCCCTAGGCAAATTTAACCGCTGGGGCGCCGGCAAACATCACCGCCCAGTTTCACTTTAGCAGCCGAGCGGTAGTTCAGCGGCCTCTCAGAAGATGGCGCCCTAGGCGTTCGCCTTTGTTGCGTAAAGAATTAACTGACCCTATTATATTATATTATATTATATTATATTATATTATATTATATTATATTATATTATATTATATTATACAAGAAGATGCAAGACTACATGCAGGTTTAGTATCAGTTATTTTAATTTGGCTTTAAAAAACCTAAACCTGAACATGAAAAATGTAAATATTATAATGTTTTCTTAATTATAATTGAAAATAAACCGAAAGTACTCGCTAAAGAACCGTGTGTGTTATTCAGCGTCATATACACATTGTTTACTCGAAACCAGGCGTCCTTTAGCTTTGCGACTAGCCCACTAATGTTTCCTGATGTAGCCCATCCCGTCAAACACAATGCATCTGCTGATGCCCCCTCCCCCAACGTGTCCGCACCTGACGCCAGGCGAGCAGACGCACGGAGAT
Source organism: Brevimyrus niger (assembly GCA_015164015.2). Classification (NCBI taxonomy): domain Eukaryota; kingdom Metazoa; phylum Chordata; class Actinopteri; order Osteoglossiformes; family Mormyridae; genus Brevimyrus; species Brevimyrus niger. The sequence goes on from JAABNY020000035.1 coordinate 460,870, forward strand.
CTGTTCCCTGTCTCATTTTGCGCCCCTGTCTCTGTTAATGCAGAGCGGCTCCTACGGGCTCTGCATGCTTATCTTTAATGGTCGCCTTTCCTACGCTCTGCCTGAACGAGCAGAATGAGGCATCTAATCGCTGCTGATGAGGCGGAGGGGTCTCCGGCGGCCGTACAGTAACCGGAGCCGGGCGCACGATGAGCGTGGCGCTGCAGGACCTGCGGAACGAGGTGAGATCATCCCGGGATAAGATGGGGTCCGCATCGCTCCGGGGTTACATGGGGCTTTTGCCTGCTCCCTGCGTGCATGATGCTGAAGACAACGAGATGACAGGTTAGCTGTAAACGTGCTGCCCACGTAGCTGTTTTGCAAGGTTTTGTTTCCGTCTGTTATTTTTCTCTGGGGGGGATGTAAACGGCCTTTTCTGCGTGTTAGTGAAACGTGTTGCGCTTAAAAAATATTTTTTATTTAAATGCATAAGCTACAACTAACCAAGCTCGTGTAAACATGCAGGTATTTTATCATTTCATCTTGAGCATTTGAATGTGAATAATGTGAATTCCCAAGGGTTTTCGTTAAAAAAACGGAACTTAATTCAGATGAAAATAACCGTGTGTGTGTGTGTGTGTGTGTGTGTGTGTATATATATATATATATATATATATATATATATAGAGAGAGAGAGAGAGAGAGAGAGAGATACACACTCATATGTGGCCATTTTCCTAATGATTGTGAAAATAGGTTTGTATCTGATGTGTTATAACCTGTAATCTGTGGTATTAGTTTTCTTTATACGTTATAAAAGTAAATATTTCATAAACGCTGTTAATTATGAATTGCTTAATACACAGTTAAATCAGCCGCAGGCCATGATGTGGAGTTTTTTCCGAATAAGCATCTCCGCGTCATACTAGCCCTTTTTTTCACCTGTTTTCAGCGGCATTTGCGTTTATTGCGATTCATGCATCCTGTATGACTTCTGTGTTATCGGTCATCCATATTTGCGTCATTTGCATAACATTTGGGTGGGGTGCCTAAAAGCTTCCCCCAGGTACACCAGGTCTTTTATCCTTTAATATTATTTGTATCGGTACCTCCATCACAGCGTCGTGTTTCTACTGCGCAGTAACAGGCTGAAGCACTCATCGTTCTGGAGCATGGGGTTTCCATGGTAACGCCA
>JAABNY020000035.1:464036-482407 GCA_015164015.2 Brevimyrus niger
GATTTTTATAAAATAGAATTTTCCCTTATGGGGACCAGGAAATGTCCCCATAAGGGAAAAAAACGGATATTTATCACATTATGGGGACCTTGTGTAAGGATAGGTAAACCCGCTCGCACACACACAAACACACGCACACACACACACACGCACACACATTTTGAGAATATCTTTCACAATACACCGCATGTAATGAGGTGTCTGTACAGCAATTTGACACTCTGATGATGAAAGGACAGCAGGCCTGGTCACTCGACAGCCAGCCGCTCACTCGTTCACCCATGGTAGTGGCTAACTGAATCACTCCAACAGAGAATAGAACGTTCCCTTCATGCTGCGTAGCACTTGGCAAGGGAGGATGCCCCCTAGTGGCTACCCTTGAAACTCCACATTTATTACTGCCTATACTGTATGTTTTGCTCCTGAGGTCCCTCTGCGGTGGAACGGCACCTTAACTGCGGCACTCTTTAATCACAGACCTCAAGATGGCAGTGTTATTTTGCTATGTGAGTGAAGAAGATGATTTTATTGGAAGCTTCCGCTGACATCATTGCACACTCGGAATTTGGGGGGGGGGGGCGAAGGTTATTGCTATTTCGTTGTGTGTGTGATGCAGAGAGACAAACAGAGAAGAGTCTTTAAAAATAAACGGTGACCCCTTCTTCCCTCCTTCCCTCTCGCTCTCTCTCTCGCTCTCGTTTTCTCTAAGGAACAGGGAAGAGGGTTGGGTGTTTCCTCCTCTGCTCTGTATTGTAAAACACTCACAAGTGTGACCCTCCTCCCTGGTCGTAGCACACATGGTTGAGGATGTCTTCTTTAGCGGAATAGGCTCCACTGCGTCCAGGCAGCTCCATCCTTCTTCCAGCCCGTTTCGCTGCTGCCGCTGCTGCTCCACACTCTCCTTTGCTCCTGTGAGTTCTCGTCAGTAGCTGTGAGCTTCCTCTGTCACCCTCTGTCCTGCCCACTTGCTGTCCCCACGGGGTCCGCACTGCCTCTCACCGGGGTGGTGTAGGGGAACCCTGTTCTTCGCAGCTACTTCTGTTCTTCCTTCTCTGTGATGTGCAGCAAGCCTCCCTCATTGTTTACAGTCACTGCCTGACGACTGTAGCGCGCGGAGAGGGTGCCTGATATCTAAGCCGATGTGCAGGTCTTTAAGGTAGGTGAGTAATAGCCAACCAGCCTATTGGCGGCACTCAAGGTCTAGCGTGTGTCGTACTCAGTTTATTATTAGTGATTCTCACAGTTAAACAATTGTGTTTGTGTGTGTGGTTTAATGGATCGATTCCTGTAATATCATGTCTTGCTTTGGGAGTAACTGAAATGCTACTCCAGTCCAAGCACTTCGGAGTCAATCTGTGTATTTCGTTAAACATGGGTGCATTTGTGAGACGCTGAGAGTGCGTCGCCTGAGGGCTGCCCTGCGTGATCTGAGATCGGTAGATGTCTCCAGCGGGAGGCCTTCTGTTTACTGATTAGAGATAGGTCTGACTGAAAGAAGCACAGAGCTTCCGTTTAGGAATGGATCTGTATTTTACCAGATTCACTGACCACTCCTTTCCATGATTCCATAATTTATTCTCTACAAACATCTTCGAGCATCTTTCAGGTTTCGAGGTAAATGTTACACGTCCACTTTTGTACAACTGCAGACAGAGTGTATAATGAGTTTTCTCTGATGGTGAGGAAAGGGTAACATCTTTTACCCCCAAATAATTAACATTTAAACTTTTTTCCTGTATTTCAATAAGAATCTGTGACAGCAAAGTAATGGCAGTAAAACTGTGGGGTCAGCATGTGGCTTGGGGGCGTAAGCCTGTGTCTGTGATTGGAGGGTTGCCGGTTCGAGCCTGGTTCCAGCACATCTGTGGTTCATTGAGCAAGACTCATAACCCCCCAGCTCCCTAGGTGCTGCTGGGGGTGGCTTCCCTTCACAGTCAGCTTGCTCTCACCTACAGACAGCAAGTTGGGGGGGGCATAAAGAGGATTTCCCCACATGGATGAATAAAGTACCTATTATATTTATCACGTATTTCCTCCCTCCTCTGGGGTAACTTAAGTTCTCCCACAAATGTTCTGTTTCATTCTATGATCTGTGATGGACTAGTATGCCTGTGAGGTGACTGACATTCGCAGCACCGGGTCCACTAGAAAGCTTTGGTGCATTGTTACGCATGCGAAGATGCTTGTGTGCCGGGCCCGTGTTGCGAGCGGAAACGCCGCACACACACGCCTCCTTAGAGCTCCGCCGTCAGCTTGGGGTGGGGGGCTCCGTCTTCCCATGCCAGGCCGACCGCATAATGCTGCTTCCTTACAATAACACTCAGCAGGAAGGCATTTCAAACAGACACATTCCACGCAGGGAGAGTTTCTGCTGTCGGGAAAACCACTCCCTTCCTCTCACCACCCTGAAGAGAAGCTCACAGACGCAGTGGCACACGAGTCACACCCCGGACAGCATCTTGGGTTATTGTCAGTGTGGAGCAGAGCTGCTGTTATAGCGTGCTTGTGTGCATGCCTGTGTAGTCTGCTGGAGCGAGCAGGAAAAGCTGGGAAGTCCCACAGGGGCCCAGAGGCATTCTGGGATACCTCTTCTCAGGGCAGCTCACAGGACAGTGGGGGGCTGGCTATCTTTGACACATGGATGTTCCCCAAATGAGTCTGGGGTGTTTCTGGGCTCCAGGCCAGTCCGACCAGCCGACTGTGTGCGTCACAGTTTACACTCCTCCTCTTCCTCACATAAAGTCCCATAAATAATACTGCAACTGCACACAGAGGCTGATATGTTATGGCAGGGTACCCCAGATCCTGGTCAGTGCGGCTCTGTGTGCGTTTTCAGGCTGCACCTTGCTGAGGGGTCTACCTTCCTGCACCTTCTCTGCACTCCTCCCTCTCCATGTTATCCTGTTCACTCTCCCCTTCACTCTGCAGATGTCAAACTACAAACGAGCAACGTTTGACGAAGACGACGTTGCAGATTTCCCGGCCGATGGGGCAATTTCTCCAGATTGCGTGGAGGTCAGTGTTACAGCGTGCACAGCACAGATACACGATCCACATCGATCATAAACACACAGACAGTAGAACAACGTCGTGAATACGAGACCCTGTATCCGCAATCTGTGGTTATCAGTTGTCTAAACTAATTGGAGGTAGTGTCAACTTCTCGTGTTTCCTCTCGTGTGCCTTTTCTGCCTGCCGGAGAGTCCAATTACGGTCTTAAATTTAATAAGTCGGTTTGCGCAATAAACGAAAGGAAGATATTGTCAACCTTGGATTCTGATTTCTTCTGATAAACTTTAACCTCGTAACCAAGCCTTATAAAACACCGTGACCATGTTCAGTGCTGATTGTAGACCCTCCCCCTAATTACGCTCCCTAGTTCAAAATCTCTAAACGCTAATTAACAGTTTAGTCGGGGAGAGCCGGGGGCTCGGAGCTGGTCTCTGAAATTACCTTCATCCATAATGTTGGTAAGAATTTACTCTTATCCCGTTTATTTTAAATGTTCCCTAAGCTTAGAATATTTGTTTTGCACTTTGCAATTTTACCGTTTTTACTCTGTACCAGCATGTGTCGCTGGTAAAGTTAACAGCCTGGTTAATCCACCGGGGCGCCGGGTGTGTGGGGGTTGCAAGGGGCGTCGCGCAATGCGTCCCTAAATAGGGCTGGATATCTGCTCAAACTCTGTCGACTGATTGTATCATAGTGGAGTAAATTCCTATTTGGTTGCTGCAAGTAGAATTTTGTTCAGAGAAAGTTGATTAAGGCGCCCAAAATGGGTTGCAAGTCACTGTAATCGTATCTTCGTTTTTGTACATATATATTTATTTTTTTACATCTGTCGGTATTGTCCCGTAATAGTATGTTTGGAATAAAGCTACGTGTGTAACCTCACGTAATTCGTAATTGCCGTATACTTGGGCTCGGTAAACTTTTAAATTTGCAATGCATCGTAGAGAAGGCAATAAGCCATTAGTAGGTGCTTGGCAGCTTACAAAGTAACAGTGTATGTATGTCAGCGAGTGTATTAAACCATTAGCCCAAATCATACCAGATGCCTCATCAACCACGGCTGGATTAAGTTAAAATCCCCCCCCCCCTTTCATCACGTTCATCAGAATAAACTAAACCTATGAGGCAAGATTAAAACTTGTCAATTCTAGTAAAGTATAATATGTGAACATGCAGTTTGTAGAGCTAGTGATGGTGAATTAGTGACCAGAAGTTCTGCACACTGAAAAGGTTGAGGGGGGGGCAAAAAAAATCATTAATTGAAAATTCGTGAATTTATGGATCCCCATAGGGAAATCTTCTTCATGCCTCCCCCAGCTTGCTCTCTGTAGGTGAGAGAAAATGTGTCTGCAAATGAATGAGTCCATAGTGCATGGCTAAGGCTCGATAATAGACTGAGGAAAGTGGTCTGGTGGTCAGTCCGCTATGAATGTGATGTGCAGAATATGTGAAACGTTTGCTTCCTTCCACAACAGGTGGGGTTCAGGAAAGGGGGCGTCCAGTTCCTGGGTCCACTGGGTCGGAGGACGCAGCTGGAGGTGATTCTGTTTGGTGTCTTGCTGGTGGCTGCTGTTGCCCTTTTTGGCTGTGTGATGGCCCTCGGGCTCCAGTACAGTACAGGTGAGGCTTCTCTCGTGGCCCCTCTGGCGTCTGACAGCCGGCAGGGGGGGGTGGAAGGTAACCGGCTCTGCCCTCGTCCCGCAGAGCCCAGCCGCACCCTGTGCCTGTCCGAAGCCTGCGTCATCGTGGCCAGTAAGATCGCGGAGGCCCTGGACCGCCAGGTCGATCCTTGCCAGGACTTTTATCGCTATGCTTGTGGGGGCTGGATCCGCAAGAATCCTCTGCCCGACGGAAGGTCCCGCTGGAGTACCTTCAACAGCATCTGGGACCAGAACCAGGCCGTGCTGAAGCACTTGCTGGGTGGGTGACTGCAGTGGAGATGCCGGACTGCTTTACCCCTGATGTTGGATGTGAAGCTCAAATCATGTGTTTAGTTGGCAGTACTTCAGTGCCTGTTCTCATTACATAAGTCTGTAGGCAAGAAGCATTATACTATGCGGCTTCTGGCTTGCCTTTCTGATTGGACGTTTCCCCCACGTGGGAAGGGAGAGCTGTAATCTGTTATCCATACTGCAGTTCTTGCCCTCAAGAAACCTGCTATAATACATTCTGCCAGCAGAGGGAGCACTTGTGAAGCCGGCCAGTAGCTGTTGTAATATATTGTGTAACTTTTCCCCTGGGCTCATGTGTGCTGCGCACATGTGGTATCTTCATTTTGTAATAAATGTTCAACAGATATGTAACAGATTGCAGCTTGGCAAGGAGTGTTGGTTTGGTGATCTGTGCTGATTGTCTTCCTATAAGCTAGATGTCTTGCCCCATGTGACACTGTCCTTTCCCTGGCCTCCCCACCCATCCCTCCTAAAAACAGAGAATGGCACGTTTAACTCGAGCAGTGAGGCTGAGAGAAAGACCCGTCAGTATTACCTGTCGTGCCTGAATGAGCAGCGCATCCAGGAGTTGGGTGCTCAGCCTCTGATCGACCTCATCAGCAGGGTGGGTTGTGTGTCTGCATCATGGCTGCCCTTCAGCCCACGTACCGTTGGCCTTTGGCATGAATATGCTGCTTCGACCACATGAGTGCAGCTTTATCAGAATCAGCGTCAGTCATGCTTGGCTTTTTTTTTTTTTTTTTTCCCCATGGTTTCTGGGAAGTGTGTTGGGATTTGGGGGCACCTGGTGACATGGTCTCCATCTGGCCCCTGTGCAGATAGGTGGCTGGAACATCTCTGGCCAATGGGACAAAGACAACTTCATGGAGGTTCTGAAGACTGTGTCTGGCCCATACCGGGCCCAACCCTTCATCAGCGTGGGCGTCAGTGTGGATCCCAAAAACTCCAACAGTAATGTGATCCAGGTCAGGCTGACCAATAATGACACACTGAGTTACTGTCCTTTGGGTACGTTTCCCAAAAGCATAGTTAACATTGTCAGTTGGAACTATGTGACTAAATGGCTCCAATCATGTAAGCTGCGTATGGGGCTTTCGGGAAACTTGCCCCTTGTCGGGGCCAAATGAATGTTAATGATGGGGTGGTGCGGTTGTTGTAGCGTCATTGTGCTTCAGTCTTTTGGACCAGCACTCTCTGGGGGCTCCTTTGTCTGTCTTTTTGGTCCAGCCTATCTAGTCATGAACGAACCTCTGGGATTTGGGGAAATAGTCCATAGAGTACGAGTAGCCATCCAGCTGTTGATTTAAATGGAGCCATGTATATCCTTTCAGGTGGACCAATCGGGACTCTTCCTGCCGTCCCGTGACTATTACCTGAACAAGACGGCCAATGAGAAGGTGATCTGTGTGTTTTGTATGGGCACCCGTTCGTATGTCTGTGTGCATGCATGTCTGTCATTTGTTTGTTTGGATGCGCTGCTCAGGTCCTGAAGGCATACCTGGACTACATGGTGGAGCTGGGCTGCCTGCTGGGTGGAGACCGGAACTCCACCCAGGCCCAGATGCAGCAGATCCTGGAACTGGAGACGGCCATCGCAAACATCACCGTCCCTCAGGATGAGCGCCGCGATGAAGAGAAGATCTACCACAAGCTGACCATCGCCGACCTGCAGGTGCCCCTGTGTGCGACGTCCATAGAGCTTAAAGCCAGTCTGTAGGCCGACCCTCATCTTCATCAGCTGCATCTCGGGGCTTCCTGAGAAAAGCTTTTTGTAGCTTTTCTGTTCTGTCCCTCATCTCCTCACCACCTAATATTCATTTTCCGGCTGACTCCATGCACTTGACATACCCCTTTATTGCATTTCCCCCAGCCTAGGCTAAGCAGGTAATCCATGTCAGGAGGGACACTGAGCTACTTCGGGTTTTACAAACTACTTTTAAACCGAAAGGCGCTCTGCTAAATATTTCAGCTCTTGTGCTTTGACTGGTTTGTTTCCTTGATTTGAAGACTCATCCAGCTGTTTCATATTAACATTAGTGACACATGTATGATTATAGGAGACTGACCAATCAGCACACAGCAAGAACTTAATGATTTAGTGAAATTCAGGTCCGTTTAATTGAAAAAGTAATTTGCAGTTCCTGTCCAAGCTCACCATGTCCCTTCTGACATGGATTATCTGGACACCCTAACTTGCTCAGGAACAGGTTTTTCCACTCTTGTGGTGACAGATTGAGATGTTGCTGTAGATCCATTGTTTCCCCTTTTGGGTGGGGGGGGTGGGGGGGATTAAGCTTCTTGTAGGTCAGGTATGTATTTGCGTTAGTCTGCAAACCATGTGACCTTTGAACCCGCCCCCCCAGACCCTGGCCCCTGCAATCGAATGGCTCGACTACCTATCAGCAGCTTTGGCTCCACTGGAGCTGAACGAGACTGAACCTGTAGTCATCTATGCGAAGGAGTATCTCCAGCAGGTGTCCGACCTCATTAACAAGACGAGCCGCAGGTGAGCTGGCCCTCGGTCTGCTGCTGCGTCTCTGCGCTTCTTGTGTGAGACTTCTTACATGCCCCCCCTCCCCCCCGGCACCATTCTGTCAATCAGCCTGCTCAACAACTACATGATATGGAACCTGGTCCAGAAGGGAGTGTCCAGCCTGGACCAGCGCTTCGAGAACGCCCAGGATAAGCTGCTAGAGAGTCTCTACGGGACAAAGAAGGTGTGTGTGCCCCCCGTGTGTGTGTGTGTGTGTGCCCCGGCTGGCTCTTTACTTGTCCTCACCTTGGCTCACATCCCCTCCTCAGTCCTGCACGCCACGCTGGCAAACCTGCATCGGCAACACGGACGACACCCTGGGCTTCGCCCTTGGGGCGCTCTTCGTCAAGGCGACCTTCGACAAGCACAGCAAGCAGATCGTAAGCAAACGCAGCTGTTCAGAGGCCGCAGGCGTCGGCTGTGCTCAGATGTTTGACGTCCGCTTAATGCGAAGAATATTGAAATTTAGTCGGGCCCTTCATCTAACAGGTTGTGCACAATGTGCTTCTATCACGGGGACCTTCTCTTCTGTGTGGGCGTGGCTTGTCTGCTCTCCTTGCCGTATGAAGGGCACGCGTCGGCAGCGCCTTCCCGCTGGAGCACGCCCCCTTCAGGTGGCCTGAGTGGCAGCGCATGCTGCAAGATGGCAGATTTTAGTCGGGGCGGGGGGGGACTGTAAAACAGATGATCGCCTGCTTGAATTACAAGCAGCTATACAACCTCCCAAAGCACCTGAGGACCAGTGGCATTGAAATGTGGGCAGTAATTGGGTTTTTACATTAATGGAAACTATTGGCAGACACTGCATTAATGGTTGTACATTATTGGCTGCTTTAGCTCATATAAGGAAAACTGTATCTTGGCTCATGGGACTATGCCCCATACAAAGCTCATCGGGGATGTTTGATAAATGTTGACAAAACATTAGATTCGCAACATAAATATGTACTCGGTACAGTATATAATTTAAGAGATTTTATCCAAAAAACTGACACGAAACAACCTCAAATCCACGTCTTGGGGCCTGGATTTCAGTTATTGCTGTGGATCTCGGCCCATTTGTTTCTCTCTAGGTTTCAGCAGTCTGTAGAGTGCTACGATTTCTTGAATCGATTTCTACAATCGGTTGCACAACGGCACTTTCCCATTTTGGATATTTTTGAGGTGTCCGAGCCAATTGCTGACTCTTTTTTTTGCCTCTCAGCGGGTATGACGGCAGTTACTTCCGCCAGTTGTGACGTTATGTGCTTTACCTTCTATACAGGCCGAAGGGATGATCAATGAGATCCGTACAGCTTTCAAGGACGCCCTGGACGAGCTCTCCTGGATGGACTCCCAGACACGACAAGCGGCCAAGGACAAGGTGTGTGTGTGTGGGGTAACTTTATAAAACACTGAACCCTTTAAACCAGTGACTCTCTTTTTGCACCACTACCCGATTTTTACCATGTCAACTGTCACCCTCCATCGAATGTAGGCTTAGCTTAACACTACGATTGCACATGCAGTGTCTCACAAATGATTCAATGTGCCGGCATCTGTGGTTTGGTGTTTCAGAACTTGCCGCAATCCATTGGTTTAAAATCACTGCTTTTATTCTGCCTTGGGGGTCATTACTGACTGTAAGACAGGAATTTGTTGGACGTTCTCGCTAACAAAGCTCTGTGTGGTTCTGCTTTGACCTACTGACTGGTCCTGTTTTTCTCCCCCAATGCAGGCAGATGCAATCTATGACATGATTGGATTCCCAGACTTCATTCTGGAGAACAAGGAGCTAGATGATGTTTATGACGGGGTGAGTTCTTATTAATCCCACACATTCTACATACTGCCGTGTCTTTGTATAATTGCCGCACTGCCCACATATGTTTGTAGCATAAGGTTAGGGTGTCCTTGTCACCTTCTGCAGTATGAAGTCTCTGAGGACAATTTCTTCCAGAACACATTGAATTTTTACAACTTCTCTGCTAAAGTGATGTCTGACCAGCTGCGCAAGCCCCCCAACAGAGACCAGTGAGTCCCTCCCCCTGTTCTCCCTCCATCTCCTGCATCAATTGGGTGGTGTTTGCCAAAGCCGCGATCTGAACTTTGGGTCTGGTTTCCGGAATTGGGTATCTGTGAGCAGAGGTGGAAATTTCAGGTCCAGAAAGTACAAATCCAGACCGTGATTTAGTTTCAACCAACCACTCCAGTATAAAGAGTACTCCACTGGTTGGCTGAAACAAAATCCTGGTCTGGATTTTTACTTTCTGGACCTGAAATTTCCACCTCTGTCCTTGAGTCGGAGGAGGATCTGAAACTTTCAGGTCGTCTTGACTCCTCACGACCAGCCATGGAACGTTGCGGTCTTGCACTTCCTTCTCAGGTGGAGCATGACGCCTCCCACGGTCAACGCCTACTACATGCCCACGAAGAATGGGATCGTCTTCCCTGCTGGAATCCTGCAGGCGCCGTTTTATGCGCGGGACCACCCCAAGTGAGTGACCTCCACTCTGCTGAGTGTAGTGATTCTAGTCCCAGGCCTTAATCGCCTCGAACCACTGGCACTTTCTTCTCTCTCCCTGCAGGGCATTAAACTTTGGGGGAATCGGGGTGGTGATGGGCCATGAACTTACCCATGCCTTTGATGACCAGGGTAAGACCCTGGCTGATTGTCTCTTCCCCGTTGGCCAAAGGAAGTGAGTGTGGAACTGTGCAAGTAACATCACTCGATGTGCTCCTGTTGCCCACAGGAAGGGAGTACGACAAGGATGGAACCCTTCGTCCGTGGTGGCAGAACAGTTCGGTAGAAGCTTTTAAGAATCGCACGGAGTGTATGGTGGACCAGTACTCCCAGTATGCCATCAACGGGGAGCACATCAACGGACGGCAGACACTGGGAGAGAACATGGCAGACAATGGTGGACTGAAGGCTGCCTATCATGTAAGCGGGGTGGTTGTATAGATAATGCTCAACAATCTGAGGGGGTGGGGCTTGTCGTCATGGCGACTTAATCATCTCCACAGGCCTATAAATCGTGGGTACGGTCCAATGGGGAAGAGAAGAGGCTGCCAGCCCTCGATATGACGAATGACCAACTCTTCTTTGTGGGATTTGCTCAGGTGAGGTATCTTGCATGCATCTGTGTGTGTGGTGCCACCCGCCCCGATGAGGTCATTGTGTGTACGCCGTTAACCCCTTCCCCTCCGCCCAGGTGTGGTGTTCAGTGCGCACCCCAGAGAGCGCCCACGAGGGACTCATGACTGACCCTCACAGCCCTCCCCGTTTCCGTGTCATCGGCACACTTTCAAACTCCCCTGACTTCGCCGAGCACTTCAGCTGCCCTGTCGGCTCCCCCATGAACCCCGGCCAGCGCTGTGAGGTGTGGTAGAGGAAGAGGACGAGGAAGAGGAGGGCAGCGAAGTCCAGGGCTTCGAGAGTCTGCCTCTGACGGTGGCTTTCTGTGTTTGAACTCCTTTAGGGAGCAGCTCAGGGGGGGTGGGGTCACCTCTCCTCCCGTTGCTGTTTCTGTCTCTTGAGTGCCCTGTTTACAACCTCTGCTTTCTGCAGCAGAGGAAAACCACTGTGACATCACAGGAAGTGCTTGTCTGGACTACCCACCACTTTTTTTTTTTTTCCTCATTTTCACTGCTTTTTGCCAAAGAAGTTCATTTCTGGCGTTTAGTATTTATAAGGGAGATGCTTTCACAAAGTTATGCCAGTCATCCAGCCCATATAAGACGCTGTGCAATAGTCTAGATGAGGAGTGGGAGGCATAGAGAGCTGCATCCCTAAGGAGGCTGAAAGTTTTCTAGCTGCAATTTGCCAGCTCAGTCCTGCTGGATTTGCTTTGAGGAAAACCTGCCTGTTAATCACTCCATTTTGCTGGCTGTATTTTACTTAAATTATATTTTGTATCCAATGTCATTTCCCATGTCGCAAGTACCTTCCGAATGTAACGTGTTCAGTGCGAGTTAAAATTTTGCATTTGCAAATGCATTGGAGGTTTCTCAGTACGAAAGAGTTGTGCACTCGCATTATGCCTTGATTGTCTCGTGCCTCTGCTCATGAGCCTGGTGACTGCAGGCATCTGTCCGACAGCCGTGTCCAGGATCAAACTCCGGCATCAGATTACGTCAATCTTGGAGTTGGGCTCGGACGGCCAGCTTGAAGTGTCTGTTCTTGGGCGCCGGTTTCACTTCGTCGACACATCCAGCTCGCATTCTCTGTTCCCGTTCTCGCTGTCCCGCTGCCCACAGAGCAAGTAACCAGCCAATAAGAAGTGCTTATTTCCCAGGCCAAGCGCGTGTGTGTGAGGGGGGGGGTCTTACTCGGCGTTTATCACTCTTCTTGATCTGCTTCTGCCTTCCTTTGAATTGTGTGATTTTTTTTTTTTTTTTTTTTTTTTTTTCCTCTCTCTTCTGCTCTTCAGTGTTTTTGTATCCTTTCTGATTCTGCCTCTATGGTCATCGCTGGTCCTGGGAGGCATTCGGCATTCCTATGTAGATTATACCCAGAAATAAAGTGTGTATCCCCACCTGCTGGCCATCGTGTCGTGTGCTCCTCTGTCCTTCCTTGGTCTGCGCCAGTTCACGAGTGTGCGGTGGGGTATCTAGCGGGTTCTCCATCCTACCTGCATTCTGATGAAACTCAACAGGTCTCCGGCCAAGAGCAACGCGGGTAGGACGGAACACCTGCTGGGGTCTGACCCGCTTAACTCTGATGTAGCAGAACAGAAGCTGGGTTCCGGAAGCTGTTCTAGAACTTCATTTGTCATTTTCAATGGAATTTAAGACTTGTGCAGAAGAAGCTGATTCTGTATTAGATTCAACTTTGATAATTGAATCTTCATTGAATATGGGTATTCAATGAAGATTAAATTCTGCTAATAGCTGCCGTCTTTCTGCTAAATGTTCTGCATACTCGGTCAAAGTATTTTTTTAATTTAAAAATGGGATAAGTTATTACCCCATCTGGTTTTAGAATTTAAGCCAAGTACCCTAACTCGTTTAATGTCCAAGATGCAGCCAAGTTAATGACCGAGCAGTTACCCCTCTGGTTTTAGTTTGGGGTTCTTGTAAAAGTATTGTTACATTTCCAAATGTTCAACAATTACCCATTTCTGGAGAGATTTCCTTGCATAACAGTAGAGGGGAGTATTGTACCCACTTTAATAGATGCTCCCGCAGTGTTTGTTTCATGCGCCGAATGCATTTTGTAAGTATATGCAGCTGTTGTGCTTTTGGAGTAATTGCTTCATAATCACCCATAGACGCAGCTTTTCAGTGAAACGGAAGTATGAGCATGCAGTCGTTTTCCTTTCCTTATGGATGTGCCCTTGCATATACGAAGGAGGATTATGCAGACGTGGTGATGCCTTAATGCAAGAGGTGTGGGTGCAGCCATAATCTCTCTCTGGACATGACAGGTGGTTGTTTCGTCCTGGAATGAGTCCGGAGCTGTGATCTCCACGATGTGCCTGTTAACTGAAAGGGTGGAGCGAAGAAAAGAAACAAATAACCCCACCTTCGCAAATATGTGCTCTCTTACTCTCCTCCCCCCCCCTTTCTTCCTGGCACACTCCTGTAAGGAAGTCATCCTGTAACTCTACTTGTCCTCACCGGAGCATAAGTTTGCTCCCACAGATGAGGGGCCCGGCGTGCTTCCGAAACGGCTGTTGACACCCCTGGGTCCGGTCCAGCATTGGGGGTCATTACTGACGGCTAACACTTGATTTGGGAGTTCAGGACACCGGGCGGTGAGAGTGTGAAGTCACAATCAAGAAAATCCTCTGGGGAAGAAACAGTCAGGTAGGGGGAAGGAGGGAGGGGGTCACAGCTAGCTGTGGATGCAGCAGTAACACGTCAAATGGGGCCACCTGCTTGTCGCAGAGAGTGTCTCACGCATCAGATAAATGGGAATCTTTCTGGAGCCAAAAGATTGCAGAAACTCACAAACGATACATAAGATTGCAGAAACTCACAAATGATGCATATGCCAAGAATATATAGGCGTAAATAATACCGAAAATGATTTGGATGACATGTAATATATACATATTTGTTATATATTATCAGTGTAAGTGCATACTTATTCTTTAATATTAAAAGTTAATTTTGGTAATATATATATATGATGCACACACAAAATATGATCTACGCACCTCAGCTCAGGAACCAGCCTCTTAAACGCTCGCTACTGTTGAATCTCATGTTCCTCGCAATAAATTTTAAACTTTTCCATGCCATTAATTTTGCATCTGCGATATTAAGTCTAAAACGTTGTGTCCCCGGTGCTCCTGAAAGTGTTCCTGTGACGACTGACATAAAAACTGGAACCGCAAGATAAGCTTCGGAGCAGAAAGTCTGCCAGTGTGATACTGTTTGTTTAGAAATTTGTAATGAATAAAACTGATGCTATCGGTCAAACCAGCAGACTGATATGGGCTTATGTTGGGAGGGGGGGGGGGAGTATTATTGACATTTGCAGGGATCATGTGCCCTTAATTGTCGCAGGGGTGACTGTACTCTTAACCAGTTTATATGCTTGGCCATAATAGTGGGATGAAGGTGGCCTGTTCAGTAGACAGGATGGAAAGGTCTGGGGGGGACCTGACAACTCAAGGTTCTACTGTGGAAATAGACCCCCGCCCCCAAAGTGCCACATGGCCTCACCATCCTACGTGTCACCAGGAACCAGGATGAAGAGCAGGAGGGGGGGAGAGGACGGCCACACCCTCATCGCTATGGAGATGCCAGCAGAGCAGAGCTACGGCAGCATAGAAGCTGGGGTGAGTTCGCCCATCTGTCGTCGGCATCCTGTTCGCAGGAGTGAAGGACGAGAAATCCATTAGGGCCATGATTAAAGGCGGCACAAGCGATGATAAGTTAACAGTCACTCCCTTGAAGCTCTCGCCAGAACTAACCCCGACCCCTCCAGAGTGCATCTCAAAATAAACAGCACTTTCCTGCAGCATCAGTCCTGGCTACTGGGATCAACACGATCGTGGCCTAATTTGTAGGTTCACCAATGTAGGGAAAATGACTGATGTATCTATGGCAGATATACAAAATGTCAACATGTCAATTTCCAGGCGTCTAACAGCGCTGCTCATCCAAGTGTCCATCTCCCCTTCCAGGACCAGTCCGGTCCTACACACAGCAACATGTTCAGCGACGGCAGCACCCCAATCGGTGAGCACTATTGCCCGACACCTCGATGAGCTTCCTGTAGCCCCACATTGTCTCTTTAAGCTGGAGGATTTGACGGCTCCGTGTTTACAGACTTTGTTTTGGTGTGGGAGGAGCACCGGACGCAGCCAACAGATGGACTGGCAGACGGGAAGAGTCCCCAAATCTCAGACCCCAGTGGCCAATCACGCGAGAACTTCCTGTCTAGACTACAGGCGTCAGGGATCCTTCAAGAGAAGGTAGAGAGTGCCTATGGGTAGGAAGGCATGTTATTTAATGCTCATCATGCCTCTGTTCAAGATATCTGAAGTAACATAACTATGTAAATATTTGAACAGTATTAACTCCAATAAGCAGGATTTGTCCGTGACATGTATTGGTGTTAAGGTTAAGTTTAGGATAACAGTTGTTCACAACCACTGTATGTCTGAACTTTCCATCGCACTGGTGTTTTGGAATATTTGTCACCTGCTCTGAATTTCCCACATGAATTTCGTGTCACAAATGAAGCAAGCAGCATGGTATCAGAATCCAAATATTTGAATAAAATTCGCCTATATGCCAGAGAAGCAGTAATTATGGTGTTTTTCCAAGGCCACCCAGAACAGAGCCATACATGCCCACGTCATAGTGTGAACTGACAGTTTTCCATTGCAAAATATGACAGATATACCTGACTCGTACCCGTGCAGTAAGCAGGGCTGAAAGTGTGCCTAAATCGACCACCATCTCATTCGTCAAAATGCACCGAGATACCACTGATCCGTGTCGATACGCATGGATTAACTTCAGGACAAAACTGCGTATTCTGTATATTATTAATTATTACTGATATCACACAACGCGATGTATTAATGCATTCTCGTTAACTCCAGAATGCATAAAATTTCCAACATTCGTCTTTAAAAAGTATGATACACGCAGTAAAATAAAAACATAATAATAACTGTAATTACTTATAGTAAATCTTCAATGTACAACACGTGAACAGTAAATAAGTCAGTGTCTCTCTGGTTTTACGTCACTGTCACTCTCCAAACCCGACACCGCCTTCACGGAGCCAACCCATCTGCAGTGGAAAACAGAAGCAAACTGAAACCACGCTGTAACTAGACTTTTTGTCGCGCAGTTCGGGTACGAAGTCGGTTCCAGTACGCCAGTGGAAAAACGCCATTAGATGGCCGGGTGTGGTGCATTTCTTGATAACAGAATGAAAAATAATCGTATTGCTAAGAATAATAAGTGTTTTAATTTTTCTGCAAAAGTCGTATCTGTGCCATATCTGGCTATCTGTATCACCTATACGTCCTTCTGCCTTTTAGAGGGTCGTGGACCAGGAGCAGATGCAAATCACCTATTTGCTTCTCAGCGCCCCCTGGAGTGTCTTATGTTATTACGCAGAGGAAATTAGCCTTAGAGTGCCCCTAGAGGTCAGTCTCTCACATGACACTCCTTACAAAATTGACATCACCCATCAACACCCACTAAAAATTACTGTACTGTATTTTTCATACAGCAATGTCATGACTTTGTTGTTTTTGCTGGCACTGTAACATTATATATTATAATTTTGTTAAAATGCATGAAAATAGTCCCTTTGTCTCTGACCAGAATAGGCAATTTCAATATGGACAGTTTAAAAATTGTATCACTTGTACAGCCATGATTAGCTTAGAAAAACGTGTTTAGATATAAATATAACAGACATATTCATGCCAAAGTGACGGTTCTTATGCAGGAAGTCTTACACACAAGCCTGCACGGATCAGAGAAGATCTTAAAGAAGCTGTCTATCCCAAACCCCCTGATCGAGGACGTTCCCAGCCCGCCACGACACTTCTACAACTGTCAGTTTCGCACGAATAAGCTTGAGAGGTGAAGTCTGCACACAGTACCCATGTGCGTGTGTTGTACGTGTGTTGTGCGTGTGTCTGCGTGTATATGTTTGCACTGCATGTGTGTAAACAGTGTGTGTGCGTACATGCATTGTATGTGTACCTACTGCAAGTGTGTACGTACTGTAGGCTTGTGTAGAGTAAGTATGTATGTACTGTATGAATGTGAGTAATTATCTATGTATTGTTTGAGTGTGAATACATCATTCCCTCTTTGTGGTGAACTGTGACGGCTGTGGCAGCCAGAACACACCTGTGTTTGCAGTTAAGGTGTTGTCAGAAACTGGGACGACTTGCAAACATGCCAACTTGACCAGGAATTCACACATTGGCATGTACGCACTGGCCCATCCTGGGAAGGATCCACATGCACATGACATTGAGTCATTGCTGGAGTTCCACATTAGTTCTGTTTGTTTTGTCCCAGCAATCCATATCATTCTATACAGTGTCAACATGAATGTGAACCTTTCTGCAGGTTTCTGGGGAGTGACAACAAAGAGACATTCTTCAAGACAACCCAGAGACACCAGATCGTGAGTCTACTTTTCTCCGACCACGTTCTTTTCTGTCCATCCGAATGCCGGCGTTTGTCCGGCTGTCTACTCCTCTTTTCGTCTGCCTGCCTATGTCCCTCTTTCTGTCCGCCTGTCTGCAGCCCCTTTTAGACATGAACTTTTCTTAGACATTTCCCAGAGGGGCCATATGTGTGAACGTAAATGTCCAGATCAGTTTAAGAGTACAGTTAGCCCTTGTCGTTGGCAAAGATCTCCGCCAAAGGTGAGGATCCCCGCAAATGTGAAATCTGTCGCCAAAATTGCTCAACGGATTCAAAGCACAGCGAGAGACTCAGTAGCGTATTATGAAGTTACACACCGACACATGATCACAGTGTAATCCAAACCAAGGCGATATGTGCCATAAATAAAACACTGCAATTTCCACTGTATACTTTTTGAATCATTTCCTGATCCTGTATGCGCTACTCAAGTGCCACCCCTCACCTAAACCAACTGAAGTGTCCAGTACCAGGGAATGCGTCTGACACGCTGCATGCTGCATGAGCAGACTAAAGATTATATTCATGCCCGATCCCCTAGAACAGGAAAAGAACACTGGTATTTACACTGAGTTTAGTACTTAGTACTGTTTATATTGCTAATCCTGACACACAGTGTATCCTGCATTAGTGCCACACTGTGAAACTGTACTTCATAGCTTAGTATGTCATTCCAAAGCTCAACTTTTGTTACATCTACACTGTGATCTAGAGATCTCACTATGTAATGCACTGTCTCACTTTGGTTACAACTAGTTTGTCAAGACAGCTAAAGCACATATATTTAT
Source organism: Brevimyrus niger (assembly GCA_015164015.2). Lineage (NCBI taxonomy): Eukaryota > Metazoa > Chordata > Actinopteri > Osteoglossiformes > Mormyridae > Brevimyrus > Brevimyrus niger. The sequence continues at coordinate 481,946 of JAABNY020000035.1, forward strand.
GATTTGCAATATTGCAGTAGAGTTTTGTTTATTACGCCATACCTGTTTTTCTTGTTATGTTTACATTATCTAATTATTTAATGATTATTGTCTTGTTTGTACTGGAGAGAAACGTCAAGACAAATTCCTTCTGTCACCTTACTTGGCGTATAAAACTAATTCTGATTTCTGATGTGGGAAAATGGCTTGTGTCTGTCCTTCTGTCTGTGTATCTGTTTTTTTGTCTGTCTATCTGTCACATCAATAAAGTTCTCTCTCCCACTATGTGTGAAGCTGTATGAGATTCTGGCCCGGACCCCATATGGGTTGATAAATCGAGGTGAAGTGGGGGTCGACAGGTTGGTCAGCGAGAAGGTCTTTACTGCTGCCTACCCCCTGCATGAGGTGAGACCACCGCCCAAGAAAATCTTTATAACTCATAGCCAATTTACATGTCCCCGCCCCCTTCCCCCCCCCCTTCCC
>JAABNY020000035.1:482691-502411 GCA_015164015.2 Brevimyrus niger
TTATTTTTTGGTGGGCCCCCCCGGGGGGGTTTTGTGGGGGGGGGGTTTTTCCCCTTTGGGGTTTTTTTTGCCCCCCCCCCCCCCCCCCCCCCGCTGCAGGATTCTACACCAGTTGGCTGCTGCCTGCTGCTGTTGTGGGATTACTCATCTTCCTGTTTGGGATCTGGCTGATGAGCATAGATGTGCCCGTGTGAGTGGCCAGGGGTCAGCTTTGCTAACGCTGCTAAAATTTTGCTGACTGGCAGTGATACAGAACAATTCACAGGAGCAGCACAAAGCCCTTATTCAGAACTGTGTACAGGGTATACGGATGACGGTGTCTCCAGGAAAAGTAAACAGAGGAAAACCATGTCACAGCCTTTAGTACACATGGGCTGCAGTTCGCAGGAAGAGGCCAGTGCTTCTGTGTTCTGTGTTCATGTGCCTGACGTGTCTTCCTGTGCCTTGCAGAATGGAGGTCTGCGGCAGTGGGGATGCTTATGTTATGTGTCCACTTTGCAACATCTGCTCCCAATGGAACCTGTCCAGCATCTGTGTCACCTTCAAGGTCTGTGCATGTCTTCTCTGTCCATGGGAATAAGGCACAGGCTGCCCTGTCCAGTCTCAGACTGACTGTGTCTCTGCTCCCTGAAGTTGGGCATACTCTTTGACCATGGTGGCACGGTGTTCTTCAGCATCTTCATGTCCCTGTGGGCCATCACCTTCCTGGAGTACTGGAAACGCACGAGCGCAGTGTTGGCCCATCGCTGGGACTGCTCTGAGTTTGAGGAGATTGAGGTAACAAGAAGGAGGGAAGCAGAGCCTTGGTGCATGTAGAAAGTTGTTTTACACTGATGCCTGCTACCTTGCTGGTTGGATGCATGTAATGGGCCTCACCCAACTGCAGAGAAAATTCTTGACCACAAATCTCTTTACTTTTTCTACATGCCAGGAACGGCCAAGGCCAGAATTCACCGCTATGGCGCCCATGACCATACGTAATCCTATTACAGGCGCCGAGGAGCCCTACTTTCCAGAGAGGCGCCGGTTCAACCGAACAATAACGAGCTGCATGGTCATCATTGTCATGGTGAGATGCTGTTTGTGTGATGTCATCACCGTGATAACATGGCTACCAAGGGCAGAGGCAGTCTCAATTGTGTCAGGGGCTAACAGTCTCCCCTCCATACTCCATATGCTGTTCAGCGTCTGGTATTCTCCATAGGCCCTTTGATATGCTGCATGGCTGCCAGGTCACACTGTGCTCTCTCAGGGCTCAGCATTGTCACTTTTTGTCCCTCTCAGCTGACTATAGTTCTGATTTTCCTGATGGCCATAATCCTGTACAGGACCATAGTCAGCATCATCATCTATGGGTCCAGAAGTCCTTTCTTCATCTTCGCTGTGAGTTACCCAGCCTTCCTAAGTCTAATTGATCTAATTGAATCTAATTGAGTCCTTTGAAAATCCACTCCCTGCTGTGGTTCTGGTTCTGTGCTCCCCTACAGGCTGGGAGGATTGCGAGTCTCACTGGCTCTGTGCTCAACTTGGCAGTGATCCTGCTGTTATCCAGGCTCTACACTTATCTGGCCCAAGTTCTGACTCGTTGGGGTGTGAAGGACAAACTCCTTAAATTCTACTTAGTTTAGCATCAAACCCATAAATACTTCTGGTTTCCTTGTCTGCCTCAACACATTTATCTTTTTATTTTTATCTTTATCTTTTTTATTTTTCCATATTAGAGATGCACCGCACTCAGACTGAGTATGAGGATGCATTCATTCTGAAGGTCTTCATTTTCCAGTTTGTCAACTTCTATTCTTCACCCATCTACATTGCTTTTTTCAAGGGCAGGTGAGTCCACCACACTAGAACACGGCCAACCTTTGGTCTCCCCCAGAAATTTGACCCAATCCTGCTAGCGTGTTAGTCGAGTCAAGCTGTTAGATTTTGCTCACACCAGTGATTATAATGAAAGGCAAAATAAGCATGACTCTCACAAAGTTCCCTCTTATTCCCAGGTTTGTAGGTTATCCTGGCAACTATTATACTTTCCTGGGATTTCGTAATGAGGATGTGAGCTCCAACTTCTATCTGTTCCATGTTCAGTGTGCAAAATTTGTGTGACTGCATATGTGTGGGTCTCAGGTTTAGCATGTTTAAACCATGTGCTTCCCATGCTGTGTGCAGTGCGGCGCTGGGGGCTGCCTTATTGAGCTGGCCCAGGAGTTGTTGGTTATAATGGTGGGCAAGCAGGTGATCAACAATATCCAGGAGTTTCTTTTTCCGTGAGTACCACCCCCACCCACACCATCCTCTGTTAACAGCCGTGCCGTACCATCCCCACCCACACCACCCTCTGTTAACAGCCATGCCATTAGTTTTCTTATCAGTTTTACACATTTCCAATTATACACTATGTGGGCAAAAGCATTGGGTCACATGTCCATTCCGCTTACAAGAATTTGCATGACATCCCATTCTAAATCCATAGGCTTCAATATGGAGTTGGTCCGCCTTTTGCAGCTATATAAGCTGACACTCTTCTAGGAAGGCTTTCCACAAAATTTTGGAGTGTGTCTGTGGAAATTTTTTGCCCATTTTTCCATGAGAGCATTTGGGAGGTCAGGCACTGATATTGGACGTGAAGGCCTGACTCACAATCACCATTCTAGTTCATCCCAAATGAGGTCAGGGCTTTGTGTGAGCCAATCAGGTTCTTCCACACCAAAATCTCTCAACCATGCCTTCATAAACCTTGCTTTGGGCACTGGGGCGCGGTCATGCTGGAACAGAAAAGGGCCTTCCCCAGATTGTTCCCACACAATTGGAAGCATTAAATTGTCCAAATTAAGAGTTCCCTTTACTGGAACTAAGAGACCTAGCCCAATCCCTGAAAAACAATCCCACACCATTATCCCTCCTCCACCAAACTTTATAATCAGCACAATGCATGCTTTCCTGGCATCCACCAAACCCAGACTCGTCCATGAGACTGCAAGAAAGAGAAGCGTGACTTGTCACTCCACGTAACATGTTTCCACTGCTCCAAAGACCAGTGGCAGCGTGCTTTACACCACTCCGTCCGACGTTTGGCGTCACGCTTGGTGATGTGAGGCTTGCATGCAGCAGCCTGGCAATTGAAGCCAGTCCATGAAACTCCTGGCGCACAGTTTTTCTGCTGGAGTTAAATACCGGCAAAAGTTTGGAAGTCTGCCGTTATTGAGTCAACGGAATGTGAGCGACTTTTACACACTATGCGCCTCAGCACTCGGTGACCCCGTTACTTTACGTGGTCTACCACTTTGTGGCTGAGTTTTTGTTGTTCTTAATTGCTTCTACTTGGCAACTTCATCAGTAACAGTCAACCATGTATTATGTAGCAGGAAGAAAAGTTCCCAAACTGACTCATTGCAAAGGTGGCATCCTATGACTTGAATTCACTCAGCTCTTCAGAAGACCCATTATTTCATAAATATTTCTAAACTGTAGAAATATACTGACTGTATATGTATGGCCAGCCGTTTCAATTTATGGGTCTGAATGAAGCCCTTGAGTTTATGGTCAATGATTCAGAAGTGTGTCCCAATACTTTTGTCCGGATAGTGTAGATTGACACAGTTTCTATTCTGTGCTTTATCTATGGTCCCTAAACTCTGTGTAGAAAGCTGCAGACCTGGTGGCAAAACCGGAAGCTCCGTCACAATGGAGAAAATGTCAAGGATATGGAGGGTCGGAGGAGCCTGAATAAAGAAATAGCTACACCCTGGGAAAAAGACTACCAGCTATTGGTGTGCGAGGGATTGTTTGATGAGTATTTGGAGATGGGTGAGTGGCAGTCTGAAGTAATGTGTCCGTATACAGCAATGCGATACTAGGAGAGTATACTGCAGTGAATCTTTGTGACGCAGATTGACATTATGATGCAATGAGTGACAAGAATAGTGTGAGGCAGTTAGACTTAATGATGCAGTGAAATGTTGCAATATAGACTGGTATGAACAGCGTGATGCAGTGAGGTGTCATGATGCTGTGAAATGTGAGGCGGTGTGAGATACAATGTTATGCAGTAAGACATCGTGATGCGGTAAAATGTGAAGCAGTGCGACTTGGAGAGTGCGATGCAGTGAAATGTGATGCAGTGAGACATCACCATGCAGTGAATTAGGAAGCAGTGTGACTTGGACCGCGTGACACAGTGAGACAGTGATGGAGTGCCACTCTGACTCTTGCAGTGCTTCAATTTGGCTTCATCACCATATTCGTGGCCGCATGTCCTCTGGCTCCCCTCTTTGCATTGCTCAACAACTGGGTGGAGGTGCGCCTGGATGCGCAGAAGTTTGTGTGCGAGTACCGGCGCCCGGTTGTGGAGCGAGCCCAGGACATCGGCATCTGGTTCACCATCCTGCACGTCATCTGCCACCTGGCAGTCATCAGCAACGTGAGACATCGCCGCGCGTCTGCGTGCTGCTGTGGGCCTCGTGCCGCTCTTTGGAGTAGAGGGGAGTCGTTGCCATGGTAACGACCATTCCCGTTGTTCCCACGGCAGGCCTTCCTTATCGCCTTCACATCCGACTTCCTGCCACGCCTGTACTACCGGTACACCAATGACGGGAGCTTAGAGGGCTACATCAACTCCACTCTGGCTATAGCTCCACGGAGCGACACCCAGAACCAAACTCTGTGCAGGTAGTACAGCGCACCCCTCTTTCCCACCATGAAATGTCATGCTTTGTGTCAGCAGAGACTCCACACCTACTGAGCAGTATTCAGCAGCTGCCGCTCTCCAAGGCCTGGACATTTCTATGAACTCTGCTTTCTAAAACACGCAGGTACCGAGGCTACAGGGACCCCCAAGGACACTTTCTGCCTGAATACTTCCACCTTCTGGCCATACGTCTGGGTTTTGTCATCATTTTTGAAGTCAGTTTAATTTATGATGTTAGATTATGTTGTTCTGTGGAAATGCAGCATCTATCTTTCTAAAGCCTAGTAAAAACAGGTCACTTTGTCTCCCCTTCTTCCTCCACAGCATGTCGTATTCTTTGTTGCCCGTTTGATCGACATGATGGTTCCAGACATTCCAGAGGAGGTGGAGGTCAAAATAAAAAGGGAGCACTACATGGCCAAAGAGGCGCTGGCTGAGAATCAGGTGAGACAGGCACTCCCAGATACCTGCATCACTCCCAAACGATACCCGCATCACTCCCACAGATACCCGCATCACTCCCAAACGATACCTGCATCACTCCCAAACGATACCCGCATCACTCCCACAGATACCTGCATCACTCCCACAGATACCCGCATCACTCCCAAACGATACCCGCATCACTCCCACAGATACCTGCATCACTCCCACAGATACCTGCATCACTCCCAAACGATACCCGCATCACTCTCAAACGATACCCGCATCACTCCCACACGATACCTGCATCACTCCCACACGATACCCGCATCACTCCCACACGATGCCCGCATCACTCCCACACGATGCCCGCATCACTCCCACAGATACCCGCATCACTCCCACACAATACCCGCATCACTCCCAGATACCCGCATCACTCCCACACGATACATACACATAACTCCCACATAATGCCCACACCATACCCGCACGATGCCCACGCCATACCCTTCTTTTCCACCCCGCATCCTTACCCTGTTTTCTTGTCTTCTGTTGCTCATGAGAGGAGCAAAGATGTAGAGCAAACTGTCCAAAGTCTAAAATTGCTCCTTTCTCTCTATCCTTTTTTCTCTCTCATTCTGTAGTCCCTTGGTAAGAAATTAGTCTCAGAGGAGATGCATCAACTGGCACAGACCTTGAGGCACCGATGTACGGCCTTTGAGCCCCCCACGGCCCCGCTGCCTTCCGCTTCCGACGATCATGGCCGACCTTCTATCTGACTTCTAACCCCAGGTTCTGAATCGATCGATATATATTTGGACTTCGAAGAAGATCCCTTCAGAGTCAAATCAAAGGTCAATTTCTGTGGATATGCAAACGAAACGTTTTTCATGTTCGGCCAAAAAAGGACCCCCCCTGCCCCCCAGCTGAGTCATGTTTATTCTGCGATGGGACCTCACTGGCTTAACAGCACCCCCTAGAATAATAACACAGCTAAACCTTGTTACAATTCACTGGGTCCTGTTTATATTTTGGCTGACGGTATCTTCCCAAGCTCCCTGTCCAGGTTTACATCAAGCCTGAATTTTTGATGTAAGGTTTACATCAGACCTGAGAAGAATATTAGTTGGAACTAAGAGCACTTAATCTTAAAAAGTAATATTTATAATCTAATATGCACACCAAATTTTTCATGAAATTATATGTATTAATCTGCCTTTGCTTCTGTCTTAGTTACTTTGTACCCGTAGCACAAAAGTTTAAAAATAATTCTTTATTACATGTTAAAGTTTTCCATCCATTTTTCATCAACATGAGCTCTGTTCTTGCCTGGGGTCTTGTGTTCGCTTTGGTTCCTGGTTGCAGATTTTAATCAGTGCTCAATCAGGCCCAAATTCTGGGACTCATCCCTAGTTCCCATCTGGACCTCTCACCTCGGGACTGTAGGTGAAGGAAGACAGGGTTTCATCATTAGATAGGATGAGGGCACAGTACCACAGGCTCATCACTTGAGGCCTGTCATTATAGGAATATTACAGACAAGTAGTTTAGGTTGCACTCAAACAGCAATGAATATATGTATTTTTTAAAATCAGTTATGGTTAAATTATTCACTTCTACTCATATGCCATAAATGTGCATTTGTATGAACTTCTACAGATTTTTTTTTATTGTTTATAAGCCAATAAACTGTTTGCTCATCACGTTTGACTTGCTTATCGTTCATTCACACAGAATAAATATTTTGATAAAGGTTCAGAATAACACGGAGCATTATTATTATTTATAGAATATGTTCAGGATTTGGTTTCTGACTTGCGGGGACGCTAAAATAAAAATGTCCAGTGGAGTCTGACATTTGTGAGACCAATTTTAAAATAAAATAATGATTTAATAATTTTCAATAAGATATATCCATGTATGACAATCATGTAAATGTAACATGTTTAGGTTACAATTTCACGAAAACATTAAATATAACTGATTCATTATATAATATTTGTCTGATACTGGAATACAGTGTTTTTGTATTTGTTTCGTCCTCGCGCTCTGCCTAATAAATCATAAGGAACTTTCTATTCATTCATTCACTTGGAAGGAGGGGGGTATGCCAATATCGCGCCCCCACCCCCGACCCCGACACCCTATTTCAGACGCCCATGGCTGTGTTTATTCGCCTGTACAAATCATATATCTTTGGTTCTTTATCCGATTAACTTTACCAAATCGGAAGTCCAATAATATGATACAGCGTGTTTCATAACACTTCCTGTGTGCCATCTCCGTGCGACACATCGTGCGCATGCGCGGGAATTCAGGGCGCCAGGGCGCGCACATGCGCGTATTTACGGCGGAGCGCCGTAGGCTGAGGGACTGTGTTTCGTTTCAGAGTTAGGGGATTACTTGTTGTTTGTTTTATAGACGCCGAATTTAATTTTACTTCATTCGATGGGATATTGCATGCGGTGAGTCGTCTTGTTGTTGTCAGGTAGTTAGTTTAAAGAGAAGATAGGCTTTAGACGGACCGATTTACGGTGGGTCGGCGATCACTACTTAGTCAGCAGATAAGGCGCCTTTATTATCGCCTATAAATTTGCAGTCGGGCGTCTTGATCATTTCATAATGTGTCACCAGTACGTGTGATCTGCCGCCTCTCTTTGTAATTATTCGTAAATCCTGTAAAATCACAGTCATGCTTGGCTCCCCAAAGGTACAACAGCGCAGCTTCCCTATGGGCCGAGTCCACGGTCTGCGCAGAAATACTCTGTTTCTACCAGGCATTCGAGTAACCGCATTTTTTCGGTTCTGTGTCGTGTCCCTGACAGTTTGAGTACTGGCCTCTGGACGACGAAGTAGCCGGGCAGGGATGCCCCCGGTGGCAGAGGCCGAGGGGAGGCCGGGGGGGCTGTCGCGGGCCGACTGCCTCTGCCCCATCTGCCTGGATATCTTCCTGGAGCCGGTGACGCTGCCCTGCAGCCACACCTTCTGCAAGCCCTGCTTCCTAGAGACGGTGGACAAAGCCAACCTGAGCTGCCCCCTGTGCCGAAAACGCGTGTCCAGCTGGGCGCGTCTGCACAGCCGCAACAAGACGCTGGTCAACGCGGAGCTGTGGAGCCGTGTGAAGGAGGCCTTCCCCGCACAGTGTGAGCAGCGGCTCAGCGGCGGGGATTCGGGGGACTCGGCAGGTGCGGCATCAAAATGCTTACTGTTAGACTGACTGAATCCATGTTTTTTTTTTCCACATGATTAAGCGACTCAAGCCTTAACCCCTAAACCCTGCATCCACTGACACTCCTGCTGTGATTTACGGTAACATTGTAGTTAAATGTTAAATATATTATATATATATATATATATATATATATAAGTATAATTGTCCGGTTTGCTGTCCTGTTGATGTACCACCAGCCGTGAGTAGCAGACCAAGAGTGAGCCAGCCTGGTGAGCTGCGTAAGGAGTATGAAGACCAGATAAGCCGGGTGAGTATGAGAGAGAGAGAGCAAGTCTGCCTGTTCTCCTGTGAATGACTCCAGACTTTTGGGGGTTGCCAAGCACTATCCAATCATGTTTGACAGCATACTCCAGGTGTAGATTAAGCATCAAGTTAATTTAAGATTCTTAGGCTCAGCAAGTCGAGCACAGTGCTAATGACACGAAGGTTGTGGGTTTGAACCCCGGGGGACACGCACAAATGGTAACCCTTCTATTACAAGGCGCATTCGATAAAAGCATCAGAGAGGTGGTGATGACATTGTTTGAATAGGTAGGGTGTCGGGTGCCAAACAGCCGGTGCTTGTTTCACTTGAAGGACATGAGTTTCCCGGGGGTGAGCAGGGTGTTCTGTATGACCCCCCCCCCCCCCCCCGACCTAGCTGGCTGCAGAGAAGCGGGCTCTGGAGGAGGCGGAGCAGGCTGCCAGTGAACAGTACATCCAGCGACTCCTGGCTGAGGATGAGGAGCATTTGGCAGAGGAGTGGAGAAGGCAGGAGGAGCAGCAACTGGAGGATGACGAGAAGCTGGCCAGGATGCTGAGCATGGAGCTGGTAGCTGGGGGGGGTGGACTGGGGGGGGGGACGGGCAGGGCTTGTAAAACCTTCATTTGCCTACATGCACGGGGGTGTCTTCTCAGAACTCCAGTCCAGCCCCAGAAGCCCCAAAACAAGTGCGGTCGACGGGCAAGATGTCAGCCAAGAAGATTACGAACGCAGGAGACATAGAGAGGTGCGTGCGTGTGCGTGTGTGTGTGTGTGTGTGTGTGTGTGTGTGTGTGTGAGACTCTCTTAGGTTCTGATCTGATGTCCGATTTGTAGGTTTTTGCTGCCGCTCTCACAGAGGAGTCCCGTCAGCAGTTCTGCCGAAGCGGTAGGTTACATGCCGGTTTCAGTCCTGGACACTGCGCCTTAGAGCTTTCCGCATGGGTGGCTGCTTGATGTGTCTGTAATGTCTCATTGTGGCACAAAGCAGCGGCCCGGGCTGGATGTGCGTGGGTGGAGTGAAGCTGGGAGGGGAGAGGCAGACGCTGGAGTCTCCCAGCTGGAGCGGAGCGACAGCCCCCCCTCTGTGCCAGCCGAGACGGGCGGCTCCCCTGCGGCGTCCTGGATGACACACGACGGAGACCTGGGAGATCCGGGGATCGTGTGGGTAAGAGAGCAGCCCCCTGGCAAGAGAAAGAGCGCCGGGGTTGGACCTGAGGGCACGGACGGCCATGCCAGAAAGAGGGGCTGCCATGCCGGAGTCCCTGTGCACCTGGAGGAGAAGCTGCAGCAGGAGGAGGAGGACCGGCAGCTGGCCTTGAGACTGCAGCAGCAGCTGGACCGCGAAGAGGCCCTCCGGGTCGTGAACCGGCGCAAGGGCTCCCCCGACCAGTACCAGCTCCGTCAGCGTCCCAACAACGCGCCAGTGGACCCAGCCAGCAGAGGGCGCTCTCAATCTGGACCGGAACAGAAGCAGGAGAAACTGAGAGTGAGACAGCGAAGGTCTAGCTGTGGGGCCCCCCGGGCCCAGAGGGGGGGGCACGCCTCGGAGGCCCCCCTCCCTGTAGTACACAAGGCCTGCAAACAGACCACCCTGACTGAGATGTTCCCTCCCCTGAACAGTTGAGCCCTAAGAGGCTCGGACTCTGCAGTGTCATGCTGTTCACGCTCGTCTGCTTATCGATTTCTTGGTATAACCTTTTTTTTTTAAAAAAAAAAAAAAGAAAAAAAATGTAATACTGCAGTTGTTAAATAAAAGAAAGTAGTGGTTTATTTAGCGGCGTGTGTGTAATGTTGACAGCACCATGTGTCTAACGCGTCCGAAATAATTTTTGGCTTTGCTGTGGGACCTCTGGTTGTCCTGTAGAGGGCGCTGCTCTTTTTTTTTTTTTTTTTTTTTTTTTTGGTACTCGAAGAGGCTCAGTCTATTTGCAGGAAATATCCGTGGTGCATCTCACTGATTTGCTGACATCATTTTTTTCTATTAGTGTTTAGCCCTGAGCCTCATATAAAATTATTAATTTATTGCATTGTCCTGACACCAAAGACTTTCCTGGTCAGAGCATGGTCACTAATTCATCTGCTGTTCCGTTGGGTTGTGCTGCTTTTCTGCATTGAAAGCTGTATGATGTGTCGTTGTATCAAAACCAGCGGAACAAAGTACCATGCCGCTTTGTGACTAATTTGCCCCAAAAGTGGTCCCAGTTAGCTTTTCCCAGTTAGGTTAAGATTGATAACCTTAAGCAGTGTGGTTATCTGAATAAGCACATGGACCGCGACACTGTGTCCTCCTCGTGTCATCGTCCCTCGTGCCTGGTCACAGTTTCCCCACCCTGTGCACGTACATGGTATGGATGCTAATATTATCTTGTGGAAGGAAATATGGAAATGAAACGGTGAACTATTTTTGTTGCTGTATGTCCCCTCGCTCTACAGAGATGGAGGAAGTATTAATGGTAGTGTGCTGATGATTACACTCCCTAAGGGGGAAGTAGAACATTCCAGAAAATCTGCCTGTTTGTGCCAGCAGCTGCCCTGTGCGTCTGTCATCACTGTTGTGGTTTGTGCGTTTTCTGTGTGATTTTAGTATGACAGGAGCCTGGGAAGATCACAGGTTCACATGATGTCCATCTAATAACCAAAACGACCATATTTGGTCAAGTAGCCAATGTAGCTTTACATTTTCTCTTGTATTCTGGTGACGTGTGACTTGGTCATGTGATCTGGCCATGTGATACCCTCGTCACAATAGCTTTTTCTCATGCAGTCTAAAGAAAAGCTGGGATAAATCATGAGCTGTTTCCTTAGCAGTTGTCTGGCAAGGTTTCTGGTGTTTGCTGTGATTGTTTCACAAACATTTTTCTCAAGATGCCGCAACTGTCCATGACGACCAATGTAAGGAGTTTGATGCAGTAATAAAATTGAATTAGCATATATTTCAGGACTCATACACTGGCCCCCAGCAAAGCCCAGTACTGAAGTGACGGGTGGGGTGTGAGTCCCTTGCTGAGACAGATGCACAGAACCGTTGTGGTTCCTGTTCTCAGTCCCAAAAAAATGCTAAAAGCACCCTGTTGGAAGAGGAATTATCCTGCCGCTCATTACCAGTGAACACTCATAGAACAAGAGAAGCATTTCTTAATCTGGTGGTTTCCCGATAAAAGGTTATTTTTGGGATCCTTAAAGGTGTAGTAGCATGAGTTGATCAGAAATACCATTGGAGGCAAACTGTGTGTGTGTGTGTGTGTGTGTGTGTGTGTGTGTGTGCGTGCATGTGATTGGGGGGGGGTGGACACTATTTAGACTGGGTCAGAAGCTTCCTCATCCCTCTCAGGACAAATCTTACACACACTGCGTCAGACACCACAGTCGTCTTGGAGGCCAATCTGTCCATTTTCCGTTCAGGTACGTGCTTCTTTTGCACTTAATCTTTGTTATGGCTTTTGAGATAATTGCATTATCTTCAAGTCTCAGGCAGTCAAAAACGTTTAAAGCTATTTATCTGAGTAGTAAGTGCACATTTGCTCGGAACAAAAAAAAAATACAATTTAACATTAGGAATATGCATATTAAGACTTGACACAATTAAAAACGATTAAGGGTTTCTTCCATTCTCCGAAAAGTGACTGATATCGAGTTGGACGGCTAGATGAACACCGCTTCAGTTCCCAAACCTCTCCTCAGGGGCACCTCAGCCTCTCCATGTATTTATTCAATTTCACCACCAGCTCACTTAATTTTTTTTTAATTGGTTAAAGAGAAGCCAATGAGGTATTGATTAGCTATGCAAGGGCTGCTGGATGTCGAGTCAAAAAACACATGGCTGTTTTGATTGGTTGCCGCAAATTCTGGGGTGAGTTTACACCAACGTGAAGCTCGTTTAAACATCACTGTGAACTATGACATGAAGTGAAGGCCCGTCGGGTCGGGTACGCAGCGTGCCGGAATGGGAGGTTCACCACAGCTCTGCTTCTTACAGGGATGTGCGTCGGCCGCTGCTCCAGGTTTGTGGGCTGGTCCCTGGTTCCCATGTCAGTCCTGTCCATGCTCACCAACACCCTGCTGCTGTTCCCTGACCTAAAGGCACGATACCTGCTGGAGGGTCACGTGACTCCGGAGGCGACCTGGAGTACGGGTCTCTGGGCGTCTGGGTTCCTGGTGAGGCTCTGCTATGTCTGTTTGTGTCATTTAATCTTAATGTGTGAGCTTTTGTAGGATTTATAGTCTCTCTCCCGGTCCCTTTTAGCATGTGTAAGTCTCTTGCTGTATCTTACTGTGTGTGTGTGCCTCTGAGTGCCTCTGTGTGCCTGTTCCCACAGGTTCTTGTTGCGGCTAGAAGCTTCATATCCAATGGTCTGCAGAGGAGTTCCTGTGGTTTCAGAATAGAGGTTAGCTGATCCTGTGACATTTGGGTCCTGCTGGTTGAGTGTGTGTGTGTGTGTGTGTTTCAGTAATCGCTGCCTGTTATTACATGTGCGCAGATGATGTGGCAGATTGGGACATCCTCTGTAGCAGTAGCTGCAGCAGGAATCTGCTTCCTGATCAGCAGCGCAGGACTGGCATGTGGCCCCCTCTGCCTTCACAATAGCACCGAGGGGCTGATCTGGGATCAGCCGCTGAAGAAGCTGATACGTAGGTGTGCACTGCCTTCTCTCTTGCACACATGCATGCACACACACACACACACACACACACAAACACTTTCAATAGACACAAACCAGATTAGCCATGGATGTCTTTGCAGACGTGCATGTGTATAAATATGTGGATTTTTATTGAACTTTTCGTGTACTTTTGTATGTGTATGTGTGTGTGTGTGTGTGTGTGTGTGTGTGTGTGTGTATGTATGTAGGGGGGGCCCTTACTTCCCCATCCAGGCGTGGCAAACACTGGCCTGTGAGGAGCCCAGCGGGGTGGTCCCATGGAACGCAGCGCTCTTCTCCGTTCTCTTGGCAACCAGTGGCATCCAGGTGCTGCTGTGCGCCGCACACACACTCAACTCTCTACTGGGCATGCTCTGTGGACAAGGCTTCGGCAGGAACAAGGTATGATGGGAAGGGGCGTGGCCGAGTGTGTCTGTAGGTGGGTGACTCAGTGTGGGACAACTGCTGGGTGGGAGAAGTCGGTGTGAGGCTGCACTGTGATGTGACATTAAGCCTGAGAGTCGCTTATTAAAATAAACTCAGTAGATGTCCAACCAAACATAGCTTTTAAAATGCTTTACATTTGATTCACCGTAATGAACAGAGCATCGAGTTCACTTGATTGGGCAATTAGCAAGAGTAAAGAAATGTGATTGGCTACCAGTGAGTGTCATTCGTCAGTTAGACTCCCCTCCTCTGTTGTAGTAACAAAAACAGACTTTTGCCCAACTCTCCACACCAGAAAGCCCTCGCTGTTTTTCTCCCTTGACCTGAGTGGTAATGCTGGGTGAACAAAAGCTTCTCTCCCACTACAGGTTAGCCCAGCCTGAGGACAAAGATCGGGGAAGGGAGCCGAGCTTCTGCATCGACATGGAACAGCTAGCAGCACGCACCATGACTTCCTGAGGTGGAGAAGGGGAACGGGAAGCGCAGACTAGTTAGTGAATAGAAAGAGCGCCACCTCCTGACTGGTGAGATAAATGTCGTCCTGTAGTATGTATTACTCTTCCGCTGGGTCTTCCTTCCGGAACGTGTCGTTCGCTCAGAAAGGGACGAGTGTCGTGGTTCTGCAGCTCACAGTCTTTATCTTTGAACATTTCCGTTGTTTTCCGAGGTCAATTTTCTTTTTAAATGATGTTTTTCAAATTTTTTTTTTTATATTTTTCAGCACAAAAATCATTAGGGAATAATTAAGGAAGGAAATATTTTCCCTACTTATTATTAAATATTTATTATTATTTTTGCGATCTGTTAAATAAGAGCTGATTTTGCTTCCCTTGTTTTTTAGTTGTTTATCCCTAATGAATGACATGTTGCCGTGTTCACATTGTATTTCGCTATGTTAGGTTTTGTTTTTAAATCGCTCTCTTACATGAACGGAATGCGTTATGGTGGCAATGGCTCTCACTTTCACTATGTGATCATGTGCGGCTT
Source organism: Brevimyrus niger (assembly GCA_015164015.2). Lineage (NCBI taxonomy): Eukaryota > Metazoa > Chordata > Actinopteri > Osteoglossiformes > Mormyridae > Brevimyrus > Brevimyrus niger. The sequence goes on from JAABNY020000035.1 coordinate 497,355, forward strand.
TGGAGCTAAACTAAGAACTAACAGTGATAGTATGGAAGACATGGGCAGTGTGGCTGCGGTGCAGTTGCCTAGTGGAAGGTCGGTCGTTCCTGAATGTGCTAGTCGGTGTTCTGATGTCAGATCTGCGACCAGAATGAGCGGACGTTGCGGGGCAGCCGCGAGGTCCTGCACGCATGACCAGCGTAAGAGGTTAGAAGATGGCTGGATGGATCTCTTTCCACGACCCAGATACACTTTTGTTTTCTCGCCTCTCCTCTTGTGCTAAGAGCAGCGCCACAGTAAGAGACGACGCCAGACTCGCATCAGGCAGCTGGTACTCTCACCCGTCTCTTCCGAAGGCTGATCCGTCATAGTCCATGATTCACGAGAGATGAGTACAGGACCATCTACTGCAAGATAAGGCTTTACGGTTCCCCTTCCCTTGCCCCAGACCGCAGAGGGAGGCGGGTTCGGATGCATCTGCAGGGCTGTGCTGACATTTACTCAAGAGAATACAGTCGCAGAGCTGTCAAACGGCGCATTACCCATTCAGCCACACACAAAGAGACTAAGGCCAGTGTAAGACGATATACACTGTGCAGTAGTGCCCACGACACTCACAAGAGACGCATCCCACCAAACAACTACCTCTTCACCAGGTCTGAAAGGCACTTCTGCTGTCTCTCGGTGAGAACTGAGACGCTCAGTTGGACCTTCCAATCTCCAGTCGTCAGATTACTCAATGCCCCTGCAGCACTTATGATTAAACACTCGCTTGTGGCACGTGTGACATGCACCCTGTCCTCTTTATCTCTGATCTTTTTTTTCTTTTATTTCTCTATGTTCCTTATTTATAACATATTTATTGTCTTCATTGTTTCATTGCCATTCCTGTTTTTATTATGGAAGAGTTGATCACTTTTCATTTCACTGCAGCATATAGTTTGACTTTATACCTTGCATATGACAAAAAAAAAAATCCTTGAATACAATACCTTAGGTGGGGCATCATGCCCCCCCCCCCCCCACTCCCCCATTACCCTTCTTTTTTGAGGGGGTGTTCTGATCCATGCAGAATCAGCATTTTTTGGTCCCTATACCCATTTCCTCCATACGCATCATAAGGACAGCGCCCCACACCCGTTTAGCCTCGGACCGTCTGCTCAGCATGATGACCAGCTCCTTCCCCGCCGGTCTGGAAGACGACCCCCAGCGGCTTGATGTTATTTCCATGCCCTGGGAACGTGGCGGTTTAAACATTGCACCAGAAACGCGATGACCAATGCTACACCAAAAATCTATAAAAGAATATCTGCCTGAGTAACTTCCTGGAACCATTATCTTCTGAATCTGGGCAAACTGTGATGTTAATAGTGTGAAGCAACAAGCGAAGATCGACAACCAGTAGCCAGTTTCTGGTATTTCTGATTTGGAAGACAGATATAAGCTGACGCCTCCATCATTGCACTAAATAAGCAGGTGGTGTTTTCTTTAGACAAACATAGATTTCCTTTTTGTTCCCCGGGAGGCAGTTTTATGTTCAATAAACAAAATATATTTTTAGAATGTTATTTCCTTGTTTGTGTCCCATTTTTTGTTCTTCTTTTAGATGTAAACATGCATGATTAACAGACTCGAGATGCAATTTCAGGTTCTGCTTCAGTGCTGACTAATAACGTTATATCATAATATCATTATCAGGAATTGTCCTGCAGTGGGTGTTATTAACCCTTCATGCTGTCATCCATCTCCCAGGCCGTCCCTTTTGCCCTTGCTCCCTGTGTATCAAGTTGCCCGGTTCTTCCCCCAGTTCCAAAGACATGCAGTTGAGCAAGCTGGCATCTCTACGGGTGGGAAAGGTATTCAGAACATAATTGGATTGGTCTCGGTTGGAGCCCCAATGTGATTTGCTTTCGTCGGGCCCAAAATCTCTCCCAGCACCCCAGACCTTGTCCAGGGTGTGTAATGTGTGTGTCCTGTGAAGGACCGCTATCTCACCTGGGGCGTCCCGCTTTGCATTCAGGGAAAGGCCCCAGGCCCCCCCTTGTGAACCAATTGTAAGACGGAAGACTTTCACACAGTCGTCGTCGTGCCTATTTCGGAGCGTCGCGGCAAAGCAGCCAGAGAAGCCTACCTGACTTCTTTCGGTCAGTGTGCCGAGCCCAAGGTCATCGTGCAAATGTAGCAGAAAGTGCAGCCTTGTGGCTCGGCATGAGACGCCTCCTGGCCCGACGCGGGCAGGATGTGGCGGCTTCGCAGCAGTGCTCTGAAGGAAGACCATTAGAAGGCAAAGTTCAGCAGGGGCAGGCGCTAAGGGACTCCTCACGCTCATTTAGGCGAGTCGGTGAACCGTTCCAAATTTTCCGGTACCAAGCAGCTCAATAAGCTGATTGTGTTGATAGGACGTCGTTTCCTCCAGGGGGCGCCGTGAAAGACCACCACGTCACGCTTCCTGCAGAGGAGTTGCACTTTTCGCTGACGCCGGCGAATCGAGACCTTCGCCCACATCTGGTTCCCCAAAGTTCGTCTGAAAGCACAAAGACCATGAAAGACTAGAGGAGCTTCACCTCCCTCGGAGGAGCGGAGACCAAACAGCACGTATACCCTGTTTCTTCAATAAAAGCACTTGACCACACGGAGGACAGTGGTGTACGCTGTAAATATGCAAACATTTTTACAACAGAAAACAGTTTCACAATGATGGTTTGTATGTTTATGTATGCGTGTGTGTGTGTATGAGAGAGAGAGAGTGAGAGAGAGAGAGAGAGAGAGAGAGAGAGATAAAGAGGGAGAGAGAGAGAGAGAGAGATGCAGACATAGTTATATCCAACCGTGTCAATGTGACACACTCACAGACCCTGTAAGGGACACCAACAAGCAGCAGGACCCCTGACTCAGGACATTTTTGGGAGAAGCACCTTCTTCGAGGTTAGTGACATATGGGAATCTTTGTAGCCAGAGGTGGCTCTTTAACTTATGGAAAAGACTCCACTTGTATTTGGACATTGCTGACTACAAATATGACTTAGACTTGTCATACAGTAAATGACTCACATTCTAGCACCACAGTTAATATTACTTTCCATCTTGATTTTTCCCATAGTCATCAACTCCCACAATTGTGTTTTCTGCCGCTCTTATCCGAACCTCTTATCTGTGCTGTTTGCTCCCATAATTTCACCGCATCCACCAGGCGGTAAATAAATTATTTGTTGGTTGTAGGAAGCGACTGTGGCGGTGTCGGCACCAAAAACCTTTGGTTCCTGAAGTTTTTAAGCCGACTATGTTTCACAAAAGAAGTCCGACAGTATGCAAAATGTGGGACGAAATATCTCACACTGACGACAATAGACAAAGTACAACATTATGCAAAACATCGAACAAAATAGCTGACACTGATGACTTAAAATCTCATTCTATATGTCAAGGATGTAAACTAGCAACAACTTATTAATGGTGTAAATTAACAGCTTATTTTAATGTTAAATGTCCCGGTCTTTTTGTTTGTATTACATTGGTGATGTTGCATTTTCTATAGATTTCCTGACAGCCTGACAGCATGCTAGGGTTAGGGCTATGGTCTCGAGGTCTAAACTCTGCAGTGCTGGTTTAAAGCCTTGTACCCTTACAAAATTACTGCTCGAAATTTTTCATGCGTTTATATAAACGTTCCGTTTGTCGTCTGTCTGGTCCTTGATTTGTGGAGGATATTACGGCTGTAATGGTAGGCCTATTCACAGAAGTCAAGGTTCAGTGGAAACCTGGGTTTTGGGTTCACGGTTTGGTTAATTAAAACTGCGGACAAATACAATTTGAAAGAGTTGTAAACCAAAGGCTGTATATGTGTCTGAATAACAAAACCAAAGAGATGGCTATGTGTACACGGTAAAAAAAAAAATTATGAAAAATTTTACATCATAACAGTATGGTGACATTAATCCAGTGTCCTGTTACTGAGAATGGTCACATATCTGTTGCGATAAACACCCCTGGGGTCTGCATTTCCTGGCAAATCGCTTGAAATATCAAATTGAGGATAACTTGCAGCGGCTGTTCCCACACTCAGGTCATCTCAAGTTGGCATGTTTGATCATTCAACCAAAATATCTGATTTTGGTATAACAGATTTGATATAGAATCTTGGTTATTAGCAACTCTCAGTTTACAGCCACAATTACCATAATCAGGCTACCTGTGAACTTCTTAGTTTCCTTGCATTTACTGAAACGAAAATGATGAACCGAACTGTAAACGACAAATATGTTACAGCCGTAGAAGACATGCACATATTTTGTCTTATAAAGCTATATCTAACCGATTTTACATCGTTCGTGTATTTAATTCTTGCCTGGATGTGTAGTGTTGTACAGCAATGCTGATGCATATCAGGGTCAACTTTCCTCAGCTGGCTGGCGTGAGATTTTCAGGTCGATTGTCAGATAACTGGTTTACTGTATTACCTTGCAAATAGCCTGTAGGTTTTGCAAATTACCCCAATGATTTTCATGCAGCTAATTTTAGGTTTATTATGGAATAGTATACATTTGCCGCATGTGTCACGCCAGATGGGCGAGAGCAGACAAACCGGACTTATTTCTAGTTAACAGATCTGGTGCAAAGGAGTTTATAAATACAGGATTTATTTAGTGTTATCATTTGGAATACTACTGTAATATTACTTGGAATCCAAGTAACTACGTATTGCATGAATTAATTGGTAATGGACTTTCCCCAACTAAAAATAGTGTGTAAGATGAATGCATAAATCCACAGGAACTTCGTCATTAGTTTATCGGGAGCAGAAGGTTTTTGTGGTAGGCGTATATCTTGTTTTGTGTGTGACAAAGGTTTAAAACACTTTTTTTTAAGTTTTCTTTCGAATTGTTTTAGATGTAGGGGCGGCATGGTGGTGCAGTGGTTAGCACTGTTGCCTCACACCCGTGGGACCCAGGTTTGAGTCTCCTCCTGGGTTACATGTGTGTGGAGTTTGCATGTTCTCCTTGTGCTGTCGTGGGGTTTCCTCCGGGTACTCCGGTTTCCCCCCACAGTCCAAAGACATGCTGAGGCTGATTGGAGTC
>JAABNY020000035.1:502511-514860 GCA_015164015.2 Brevimyrus niger
TGGCCCCCTGTCCAGGGTTGTTCCCTGCCTCGTGCCCGTTGCTTCCGGGATAGGCTCCGGACCCCCTGCGACCCAGTCGGATAAGCGGTTTGGAAAATGGATGGATGGATGGATGTTTTAGATGCGAATTGTTCGGCACTGTTAAAATGCAATGGCAAATGTGCATGATTTAGAGTGAAAAAAGAAATCAAAATATTTAATGGCTACTTATTTGAATCATTTACTGCATGGACTCTTTCCCAATGGAGATGAAAAAATGAATACACTTGAAAAAGATTAGCGTTGAACTGACCACTTTTTTAAATGAATCACTGTTAAATGCATTTCATTGTTATTTAATTAACCACTATCACATTATCCTTGTTACTCATGGTGGTGTTAAGGATTGACCATAATTTAACATTACTGATTTGACTAAGATGACTTGATTTGATTTCCTTTATTCTGAGAAGCATGACACTTTACTTGTTAATTGACGGTTAACGCTTCCTTGTTTCTTATGTATATGTGACTTAGTCCCACGCCTGTATCACATCCATACGTATGTGTTTGACCAGAGAACGGTGACAGGTGAGCCACTAATATGTCCATGTTAAGTGAGATCTCACTTTCTACTTCGTGCCGAGAGTGAGTACATATACGTTTGTGCATCACAGGCTCAACTCGGATGCACGCAGCGAATGCTATGTTTCTCGAATACATGCACTTGTTTCGAATTATGGCAAATCACTTTAATTAAGATGCATGCTAAGTTTTTATGACAAAGTATTTTATCTAAAGCATATACTGTGTACTGATCTTTAACAAAGCAGTGTGCTCTGTGTCCTGATTTTAATCTAAGAAACATATGGTATGGTACACATGCAGTATGGTGTGTATGTGTTAAGCTAAGACACTTGCGTTGTGTACTGGTTTTAATCTAAGACACGTGCAACGCGTACTGGTTTTACTCTAGTATACAATGTGGTGTGTATTGGGTTTAAGACTTTGTGCAATGTGTTGTATTGGTCTCAGATTAACGCACCTGCAGTGGATACTGAGTTTTCCACCAAGACATATACACCACTGTGAATTCTCTCTTCAGCAGAAGCAGAAAACATGGACTCCAATGATACAAGCCAACTGTCCAACGAGACCGACCTGAGCAGCCTCTTCACAAACGAGGTTCGGCCCGCACTCTACCTCCTGGTGTTCGGAGTGGGTCTGGTGCTCAACATCCTGGCCGCCTGGATCTTCTTCAGGGAGCTGGGGGGCTCGGGCCTGGTGGTCTACCTGAAGAACATGGTGGTGGCAGACCTGCTGATGCTGTTCGCCATTCCCAGTCTTGCCGCGAGTCAGCTGGGCCTCGGTCAGTGGTTCGCGTGTCGCTACGGAGCCGTGCTCTTCTACGGCAGCATGTATGTCAGCATTGTGTTCCTGGGACTCATCGGCCTGGACCGCTATGTGAAGGTGATATGTTCCGCTGCAGGCCCTAGTCGCTTCCAGGGGGTGACATTTGCTCACACTGCATCTCTACTCACTTGGGTGCTGCTGGCTGTGATAACGCTACCTAACAGCTTGCTGAGCAGCAAGAACATAGCGGAGCTGCGTGGCACCAAGGACTGCATGCTTTTGAAGACCCCGCTGGGCATCAGCTGGCACAACGCCTCCTCCATCACGTGCGTGTCCATCTTCTGGGCGGTTCTGCTGCTGTTGATCTTCTGTTACGCGGCCATAGCTCGCCGCGTCTCGCAGTCTCACCAAGGAGAAGCCCGCAGGAAGTCCATGCGCAGCATCATCAGCATCCTGCTGGTCTTCAGCGTCTGTTTCGTCCCGTACCACGCGTGCCGCGTGCCTTACACGCTCAGCCAGGGCTCCTCCACCTCCTACGGCCCATACACCCGCTACGTCCTCTACCAGCTGAAGGAGGCCACGCTGCTCCTGTCCGCCTGCAACGTCTGCCTGGACCCCGTGATCTACTTCCTCATGTGCTCGACCTTCCGGAAGGCATTGGTCAGGAAGCTGTCGTACGGAGCTTCCCCGGTCAACAGCCGAGCCGTGACCACCGCTCCGAGCGTCAACATAGTGTAAAGTCGGCGCGGGGGGAGAGGCGTAGGGCTTCGGCCCGCATGTCACAGCAGCGGTGCCCCGTGGCACCGTGACCGGATGACAACAGACTGACCCCCCCCCCCCCCCCCGTCTCTGAAGATTCCACCATTTAAGGACGACACGGGAAATGGACCCGGGGAGGGCGCTGTGTCCAGGGGAGACGCAGGAAGCGGCTCCTAACAACAGGAAGCTGAGCAGGTGCCTGACAGGGACATGAGCACGTCCTCCCCAATGCCTTTTATCTGCTTCCTTATCCCATCTAGCGCCGTTTCATCTCTGCTTGTGGCGCAAATATAAACGCAGCTGAGCAAACACAGCTCGCTCTATTTATACATGTTTATATCTGTCGCCGTGACAGATAATTTGCTAAAAATGTCTTATATTCCAGTTTTAGATGATTTCTGCTGAAGTGAGTTTCTCTTAATTCTGTTTTTCTGAATAGGCAGTAGTTTCACAATGTATATATGTATACATTATATACACAGTGTATACAGAGTCCTGTTTTTTTAAATATATATATATATATATATATTCTATTATTTTGTATAAAGATAAATAGCATTTCAAATACTTGTGGGTCCGGTCATTATTATGTTTAGCAGGTATGTCCATATTGCATCTGTGTATAGGGATTACCTGTAAATCCATTTGCCAATTCTCTCTCACTCGTTTTTCAAGGAAGCAAGGTTAACAGGGTTGACGGGACACTCTGAATAGGATGCCAGTCAGTCACGGAACCGGGTAGGACTGGGTCCGTCTTTCAGCCTAGTCACATGATGCACTCTACTTGGGGGGGGGGTATACCACTATGGTGTGCAGCTCCTAAAAATGTCCAGTATCACCAGACTGTTCACTGGGATAAAAGAATCCCTTGGACATGGGAATTTAAGACATTTCAGTCTTCTGTCCCCTCCCAATAGTATCCTTTAGAGCAGAGTTCCCTAATTCCAGTCCTGGGGGGCCGGAATCACAGCACATTTTGCAGATTTCCCTGCTGAAACGCACCAAGTAAAGCTAATCACTAGCTGATTAGGATGCATTTGGGCAGGGATATCTGGCGCTTCACGCTGGATTGGACAGATGATACAGTGACGATGAAACTCTGAACTCCTTGGCTATGGTTACTGTGTTTGGTGCCACGAAAAAGGGTGACGGCTTGTCACTCACAAAGTGTGACGAACAGGCAACGTTTGAACTCACATCACTCGAAAGCAGTGTGACATAGCAGGTTATTTCATTTTTTAGACGCGCGCATGAGCCTCACGAACACTGTGTGATGATACTGAGCGGCTTGAAAACTGCTGCCTCTTCCTTCACGCCACTGTAACTAGGGGTTACGGCACTAAACCCAGACAAACCGCCGATTTTTTGAAAAACCGCCCGATTGGGGCCCAAAAAGAGGATGTGTCTGGGGAAAGCCAGACGTATGGTAACCTGATCCCTGGCAAGCTGTGAGAGCTCCCGGGGGAACAATGTCGATGAACCTGTTCCAACCCCAAAACATCAGAGACACAGAGAAATCAACTGAAAATCTGTAACGTCACGGAAAAGCTATAAAATAAAGCCTTTACATATCTTAAAATATCACTCGCCACATTTAGCTAGTGGTCTCTGCAACTTTGGTTATCACCACATCAGATATAGACAAAAGTATTTGGACACCTGGTCATTGCACCGACAGGGACTTTTGTGACATCCCATTCTAAATCCATAAACATCGGCATGGCGCTGGTCTCCCCCTTTGAAGGTATAACAGCTGACACTCTTCTGGGAAGGATTCCCATAAGATTTGACAGTGTGTCTGGGGAGGGAATTTTTGCCCATTCATCCAGAAGAGCATTTGTGAGGTCAGGCACTGATGTTGAATGTGAGAACCTGGGTCAGGATCTCCATTCTCATTCATCCCAAAAGGTATTCAGTGAGGTTGAGGTCAGGGCTCTATACAGACCCGTAAAGTTATTCCACACCCAACTCACCCAACCATGTCTTTCCGGACCTTGCTTTCTGCACTGGTGCACAGTTATGCTGGAACTTCCCCAAACTGATCCCACGAAGCTGGAAGCTTAGAATTGTCCAAAATGTCTTGGTATGCAGAAGCATTAAGAGTTCCCTTAATTGGAACTAAGGGGCCTAACCCACCCCATTAAAAAAATACACAAACTATTATCCTTCCTCTACTAAACTTTACAGTTGGCTTAACGCAGTCAGGCAGGTAACGTTCTCCTGGCATCCGGCAAACCCAGACTCGTCTGTTGGACTGTGAGACAAAGAAGCGTGAATCAACAAAACACGTTTCAACTGCTCCAGTGTCCAGTGCAGCTGCTCGACCATGGAAGCCCATTCCATAAGGCTGCTGGCGCACAGTTTCTGTGTTGGGGTTTAACGCCAGAGGAAGTTTGGAACGGTGCAGTTATTGAGTCAACAGTGCTCTGCCGGCGTTTTCATCTCAGCACTTGAAGACCCAGGTCGATTACGTGTTCCGCCAATTTGTGGCTGACTTTCTGTTGTTTCTAAATGCTTACAGTTTGAAACAAAACCACTTACATTTTACCATACAATATCTAGCAGGGAAGCAATTTCACGAACTGACTTATTGCAAAGAGAGCATCCTATGACTGTACCAGCCTTGAATTCAACCCCAATGTGTCCCAATAATTTTGTCCATAAAGTCTAAATGAGAATGCATGAGAATTATGAGATGTTTATAACCATGAGTGATTGTATCTCCTCACTGAACAGGAAGTCTGCATACAGCACATATTATCCAAAGATCTCTCAGTTTGTCTCAATCATAATGACATTTCATGATATTAATTCTGTGCAGCATTGCAACTTGCTTTTATATCCACATACTGTCATTTGGTGCACAGTGCAGGGGTCATGCTTGTACCTTTTTCTAAATCCCTGCTTTTTCTAAGGCCGAGCTGGTCAGCTAGTAATAACTATGTGAGAATTTCCACGCCGCGTGCTAATCTTCACCGCTACATGCTGGGAATTAAAGCGACGTCCCACGACCCCCATTCTGTGGCTTCACTCCATTACTTAGTAACATTTAGCTACATCCCTCTCCAGTCTACGTTTCTTTTTATTTCTTGCCTTCTTTGCACCCCCCTCTCCTTCTCCTTCTTGCTGTCATTGTCCTTTATTTTTTGTAACACATTGCTGCCAGTTAAGCTCACATGTGTTCCACATTGTTAGCTGCAATTCAAGGCAGAGCAGGACTGTACCACTTTGGGTGCAGGTGCTCGTTTACTTCCCCAAATTACTGAAAACAGAGACTTGATTGTGGACTGCGATGCCGTGACCTTATGTGTGTGTGTTTTGGCAATATACAGTATGGGAGACCTGAAGGGTATGTGATTGCTCATATCTTAGCTGACCAGATGACACAGCAGATGACACAATATTAAACAAGAAAGTCCATATTCTTAGCATACAGTAATCGGCCTGACCTGAACCACTGGGAAATCTGATTACTACACAGATATTGAACAGACAATCACAGACACAATCGCTCACTATAGGCAATTTACCAACAGCAGTTTATCTGCTGAAACTTCTGCCTCACTATTACCTTACATTAAATTTCTTGCCGCTGCTTAAAGAGCAAATCTTTGTCAGCTAAAGCGCTTGAACTTAAAGAGCAACTTCAAATGATGACATTTTCAGTAAGGCCAGATCACTTAGACCGTATATGCCACTTAATTTCCTATGAGTTTGGAAATGCAGAATGAGTCATTTCTCGCCCTGGTGGTTAACTAGCTAACGTGGTTGTCTAGGGGTGGATAAGGAAGTGGCAGAACACATGCTCGGAGGCATACTCACGCAACAACTAAAAAGAAGCTCATCGAGTATCGCTATTCGGATGCCATGGCGTTCACGTCGCATGAAATCCCATAAAAATGAAACGGCAACAGAACAGCGGGGACATATGATTGGTCTCTTTGAACACGAGTCCGATAATCTCTCTGAGACGTCAATGCGATCAACTTAAGGAAGGAGACGTCGCTTCACTGAAGAGACAGACAGAGGTAGTAGTGGTTTACACAGGAAAGTCTACTTCCTGTCTTTCATACTCACCGGTGAAAATCCATATTTTCCTGTACAACACCAAGGATGAGGTGAGTGCCATTATTTTGGACCATGATATCTTGTCTCAGCTCCATTTCTTTCTCTTGATTCATCTTTCTCTCTTCATTGCCGTGGCCATACATCACTTGTGGTTTATTTACAGCAAAGCATGTGTATGTTGTAAGACCATCATTTTTGGGTTGACTCGTCTGTCAAAAAAATTCACTCTAACTGCAGTTAATTCTGTTTGAATTTTGTTTGAAAATCTCAAGAGTCCAAACACAGAACTACAGATCAACAGATGTGACCTTTAAAACAGATTCTAAGTGCAGAAATTTGATTTGTACTCAATCTGTAATTTTAAACATTTACGCGGTGCCTGTGATGTTTGACATGTACATTTTAAAGTAAAATAATTATTCTGCAGTATTTTTGTAGCGAATATTACCCGATCACCATACTGTTTTAAACCTTTTTTTTAGACGGCCACTTCACAGAAGTGATTGAGCTCTAAAAAGGAACAGAGAAACACTTCTTCTCAGACCAGAACCTGCAAACGTTTTAGGATAGAGGTTTCGTTCGAGGATAGAAGATTCATTCAAAACTGCATTTGACTGCTTTTTGTCTGATGTTCAATGGTAGTTATTTGCAGTATGATTATATCCAGAGGATGGGATTTCCCATGAGTAAAAGTGTGCTGTGCACCAAGCCCTAACCCCATCCACATGTCGGTCAAAGTAACGCTATTGACTCATAAAACATGACAATGAGGACAGCTTAGGGAAATTCTCTCTCAGAAAAGGCAACGTGTCAGAAGCAAATTAAGAACCAATTCACAACTGCTAGAGGTAACAGGGATCCGGGATCCTGAACTCATTTCCCAAAGCCTGATGCTCCTGATTCTCATTCAGTTTCATTTCCTAAATCTGTCACACAATTCCCCTCAATAACAAAAGGCTGTCATCTTTAATCCTTCATCAAACAGGCGTGTACTAGAAATGTGTTCTCTTTTTTTTTCCCTACGGAACAATGAAAATAAGCACTTAAAAAAAAAAAACAGTGTTACTGTTTTTGTATTATAACAGTAGGCTTTGCTTATTTTTTTGCAGGTTTTGATGGGCTTCTTCTACAATCTAACTCATCACCATGACACCGACCTCAGGTCAGCAGCTCCACACGGATGTCAGCAACATCTCTGACTGCAGGGTCAATGACCAGATGCTGCCCTTTACCTTCTTCTACTCCCTCATCTTCCTGATCGGCATGGTGGGCAGTATGCTGGCTCTCTGGGCGTTTTGCTACAGTCGCGATGCCAAGAAATGCATCAACGTGTACTTGATCAACCTCCTCACCGCCGACTTCTTACTGATGCTGGCCCTGCCCTTCAAGATTGCCATCGACCTGGGTGTGGCTCCCTGGAACCTCAAGATCTTTCACTGCCAGGTGTCTGCTGTGCTCATCTACATCAACATGTACGCCTCCATCATCTTCCTGGCCTTTGTCAGCGCTGACCGCTATCTACAGATAGCCAACAGCTCACGTTTCATCCTTATCCAGGATGTGGGATTCGCCAGGATGATGTCGCTGGTTGTGTGGGCACTCGTCCTGTTCATCATGGTACCGAACATGGCCATTCCCATTAAGACTATTCCGGAGAAGCCTCATGTCACCTGCGCTAAGTTTAAGCAGGTGGTCGGTCTCCACTGGCACACGCTCACCAACTTCCTATGCATGGCCGTCTTCCTGAATGCCTCCGCAGTTGTACTGCTGTCCAATGGATTTGTGCTGAAGCGTCTCTGGGCCGGAAGGAGAGGGAATCCAGAGGAGCAGAATGGCGCCCGGCGTGCCACGAGGAGCGTCGGCGCGGTGACGCTGGCCTACATCGTATGCTTCGTCCCGTACCACCTGGTCAGGACGCCGTACACATTCACCCAGAACCAGGTCCTGAGCGGCTGCGCGCTCGAACGCCAGCTCTTCCTGGCCAAGGAGTCCACGCTGCTACTGGCCGTCATGCACATCTGCTTGGACCCTGTTGTCTGCTTCTACCTGTCACACTCCTTCAGGCAGAAGATCACTGAGGCGTTTCAGGCAGGGAGAACTGGCTTTCCGCAGTATTTCCTTCCCAGGAATGGATCCCCCTAACGCAAGATGGAGAAAAATATGGCAGCAATAGGTTGTTTCCAAAATGACACAAAGAGGACATTCTCCTTAATTTAACATGCGACCCATTCTAAGAAGTAGTTTTATTAAAAGTAATATATATGTTTTTTGAATGTGGGCTTTATATAAGTAAATACATAAATCTACATATTTTGCTAGGTTTCAAACTCCAAATGTTCCAAATGTACTGCTATGTTAAAATGCATAAAAAAATTATTGCTTTGGTTAAAACCACCAGTTCCTCTTCCTGCCAATGAGAACGCACACAGAGTTACTGAATCGTGTATGGGGGGGTTAAGTTTGCCTAGAAGCTAGACCACAAATAATAACGAGAACCAAGCGTCATGTCACCGCTGGTCACATGCCTCCTACAGCACAACCAATCAGAGTTTAGCTTCTCATAACCACTCACTGCTGAGCCACAGCTCATAACCTGCGGTACAAAAATTTAAGGACGTACCAAGAGCGGAACAACTCCCTCAGCTCGGAGTTACTGCCATTTGCTTGTATTGTGCCCACCACAAAATTCTGCATCAGTACTGGTGTAGGAAATAGATAAACTTTAAAAGCTACTCAGGTAAACAAATTGCAATGAACCTGCTGGAATAAAGAACTGAATTCTGATCCCCCTACTGATACCCTTAAGAACTGCAGCCAAATATCATTCTTGATATCAGTTTCTTGGCTTTTTTTTTTAAACTAGGGTGTTTAATTTAAGGAATAACATACTAGAAGGAGTGCAGTTGTACTCCACTATGTCACAATTGTGATCTGGTTGTAGCCTCAGGCTTTTAGACAACAGTTCATCGCATAGCATATATATATGGTAACAGTACAGAGATACTGTAAATTTTCTTTCTTTATTTAAACATTTATAGGCCTCCGCAAATAAAAATATTTGGTTCAATGTTTGTTTGTTTGTTTGTTTGGGAGGTGGTAAGAGAAAATAGGAGAAAAGAAATGGGTTTTATTAATCACCAAAAATTAAACATTAAAGAGAACACTACTGCACATATATTAACTTCAAATAAAATAATCTGCTGTTCAAATGTTTGAGGTCACTTAGAAATGTACTTATTTTCCATGAAAACACACCTGAAATGAGTTCCAATTGGAAATATAGCTAAACACATAGGAAATAGTCATTGACAAAGTGAGAAATAATAATTTTTTAAATTAAAATAATAATTGTCAAACAGTCTTCTATTTGCGGCAATTACAGCCTTGTAGACCTTGGGCATTCTACATGCCAGTTTGTTGAGGTAATGTGATGAGATTTCAGCCAGTGTTTCCTGAAGCATCTCCCCCGGCTTGGATTGGCTTGATGGGCACTTCTTACGTACCATTCAGCCAAGCTGCTCCCATAACAGCTCAGCAGAGCTGAGACCGGTGACTGCGACGGCTGCTCCGTCACGCACAGGATACCAGCTGACTGCTTCTTCCCTAGATAGTTCTTGCCTGTTTCTCAAACTACACACTCTTACATACTGATCCTCTTGCTCAGTTGTGCCCTGGGGCCTCCCTCTCCACCTTCATTGTGGCCAGAGCCAGTCTGCGCTGCTCTGTGAGGGCAGCACTACACAGCATTGTACCAGATCTTCAGTTTCCTGGCAATTTCTCTCGCACAATGGCTTTCATTCCTCAGACCAAGAACAGACTGAGTATCAGAAGAAAGTCCTTTGTTTCAGACTATTTTGAGCTTGTAATCGAACCCACAATTGCTGATGCTCCAGATACTCAACTAATCCAAAGACGGCCAGTTTTATCGCAGTACGACAATGTCCAGCTATGAAAGTCACTTACAACATTAACAATGTCCTTCATCCGGGGTCACCAACACGGTGCCCACGGGCACCAGGATGCCCCCAAGGACCACAGGAGTCGCCCACGGACCTGTTCTAAAAATAGCACAACTGACCAGTGAGCAGTGTCTAAAATTTTATTTTATCCTGTTGCTATTTGATTTGAAAATGACAATATCTTTAAAAAGCATTTAAAACTTGATTATACATGAAGTTTAGATAAGTTTAGGAGGGTGCTTCAAAGTGGTAGCCCTTCGTATGGCTCAGTACCCGTGAAGCAGCTCAGTTTCAAAAAGGTTGGTGACCCCTGGTCTACACAGTAATTCTGATCAATCTGACATTATATTAATAGACAAAATTAATATCAAACGCAAGAAACTTCTGTGACCCCAAACTCTTCAATGGTAGTGTATGTTAACAAAAACGTTTTTAGACAGTTTTAAATTAAAAAAACATCTCTGAAGGCCAGTCAAAAATAACCGAAAATGTTCACATACCGCTGACTTGAATGTGCCAGAGGGTCTGCGCAGATGTCATGCGCAGACATGGCACTTACTACTAAACGTTCATACCAGTGCTCTGGTGTCTGGACCTAATTCCTAAATATGCAAACGTTTTCAGGATTGTATTTTCTTTACAAATCCCAAAATCTTTCCACAATTGTCCGTGCGAGTGTTTTCCGTCATTTTCGTTCGAACAAAGACTTTATAAATGAGTTCAAAGCTGAGGAGCCAAATCATTATCCAAGTGCAGGGTAATAATCTGGGCGGCATTAGATTAGCCGGAAATACACAACCGGGAGCAATCCAAAGCCGAAATAATGTCTCATGTCCCCAACTGGAGGATTTACACTATGAGATATAAGGTGCATGTAATCATGGGTTTATAATGTTCCGTTACTAATCAGGTAAGGGAGGTCGCGATTCCGTGCGAGAGAATCTGTCCGACACGGTGTGAAAGTCTGTGTAAGTGTGGGGCTGTCGTGCAACAAACCAGCATCTGCACCAGGGCCAGTGTTGCCAGATCTCGCGAGATAAATAAGCAACCAGGCCTGTGAAAACAAGCCCAAAACAAGCGACTTATTCTACGGAGCCCCCCTAGGTTTTACTTTTATTCCTTTCTCTTTCTTATAATCTTTGTTATATCTCTTGCCGTATTTCGCCCACTTTGTCCCGGGCATTTGTTCCTCCAAAAAAACTATTCTACATTCCAGTCAGTCACCATCAGTCACACCTCGTGCGCATTCATTTAAAATTTAAAGTTTGACTGGTTAGGAAAACATCAGTGAGTGAGTGACGTTTAAAATTTAAACAGTCTAGACAAACTCTTACATTTAAATCGTTTATATCTGTCGATGGTTTAAATAACATATAGAAAATATCTGCTTGATAACTTATTATGGAGCTGGGATCAAGCCCAAATAAGCAACTACACTTTAGAAAGAAGCCCAAAAAAACGCGACCCGCGACTATCAATATTTGTAAGCGACTTTACAAAAAAACAAGCCCAAAGTCGCTTATAATAAGCGGACTTGGCAACACTGCTGATTATGGAAGGCCAACGGGGCCAAAACGTTTTAAAACTTTACGCCTAAACACGTCAAATATTACCGACCAGATACGTCAAATTTGCACGCCTCTAGATGTAAAAAATCAACATGTTGATTTTTCACATGCAAAAAATCAACATGTTGATTTTTCAAGCCTAAAGATGTAATTTTTTTACACCTTCAGACTCAAAAACAGGCGGAATTTTTTTTTAAATTAGGACATACACTTAATTATCTACAACTATAATAAAATATGTGCATGTATGTGTATGTTATTAATATTCTTAATTACAATTCGTGTTGCTACTAATAGTTGTATTTAACCATTTTAAAACTTCTTCTTCTTCTTACTATTATTATTATTATTAAAGTGAGTAATTATTTGTCACCACAGCATAGTGCACCTCAACTAAATGAGACCTCTGCATGTGACCCATCTGTGAAGGAGCAGTGGGCAGCTGACAAGCAGTATGCCTGTCCTGCCCCGATTGTCCGCTTCTCTCCTGTGCCACGCCCCCTCATTAACCCCATGTGGATTCCCATTGTTTACCAGCTGTTCCCGATCGTTGTCATTAGTCCATTGTATTTAGTCCGCGTTTCCTTTTGTTTCCCCAGTCCGGTCATTGTAATGTCGATCTGCTTGTTGCCTGTTCCTCCGTGTTCGCTCCCATTAAACACC
>JAABNY020000035.1:514960-539895 GCA_015164015.2 Brevimyrus niger
TATGGTCATAATAATCAATATTTCAGAATAATTCAAACTCAGATATTGGTGTGTGATATCTGAGTTTTAATTATTTGTCTACAAATCTCATCTCATCATTCCTCCCAGTGATTATTTCCAGGATAAACTAAGATGCCCCCAAGCTGGCTTCTTAAAACCGACTAAATATTTATAAAGAGTCGTTCTTTTGAACGGCTCTTTGAAAGGAACGGATCGTCAAGATCCGGATCCCCTCAAAGAGCCATAAATCCCATCACTAGTGTACTGTGCTTCCTGGCAAATGCTCCACACCACCGGAGACCTATACTGGACAAGCGGAAGGAAGATAGATGGGTGGATGGATGAAAGGATGGATGGAACTAACAGTGTGTAAATATTAGCCTACTATATAATATGGAACTGACGTCACCACAATGTACAAATATTCTACAAATCAGAAAAGATGCCAACAAAATGTACAAATTATATTACACCTGTTTCATGATGTATAGACCTGATACTAATACAGGCTCATTTCACTACACCGATGTTCATTGACACAAATTAATAAAATCCACAACCTTCAGTTCAGCACTTTAACTAAAGTTATGCCATATTTTATTATTGTTATTATTTTGTTTTTATAATAATCAACAAGTGTTGCATTCCTTTCTCAATAACATTACGGTATATTACTTTTAGTTCCAATTGGCACGTTCACAGCCGCTGGGGAGCAGCGTTCTCACTCGTTCTGCATGCCACGGTGAATATTTGTAGTTCATGTGGTCGAATGAATACGTTCACGGAATAAAAAAAAAAAATTATGATGAAACCTTTCATTTTTAAAAAGGTCACTTTGATTTAAATGCAATAAAGTGCATTTATGCCTAAACGTATCGATCTGCAGTTCTCTTTTTTCCACTTCAATTACAATCAGCTAAATTGCGCTATAGATCAAAACATGACATCTCTTTTCTTCCAAGTGAAGAAACGACCCCGTGTGGCTGTATTAAACCCAGTGCTCCCATCTGTCCAATGAGGCTGGGGTGGCCCACGACGCGAGGCCCTCATCACCCTCCACGAGCGCGTCACCGACGCGCGCTCCCAGAGGCAACCCCGAGTTGCTTGGAAACGAAGTCCGCTGCAAAACAACGTCGTAACTTAAGACGATGCATTCAGATCCGTAACAGGGCTCATGTAGCTCGTCGGCAATGAAAGCATGTCACTTTGGGCATTGGGCGTAAAGCTCTGATGCTGGCTTTTTCAAAATGCGGCAATATTCCATGCACTTGGGATGAATTGGGTTACTTAAGTGCGAACAATGGTCCAGTTTTATATACACTGTTGAACGACTAGTGTGCCGCCATCTGAAATCGGACCCAATATGCCAAATCGTCAAAAGAAATTCATATTTTGCGTAGGCGGAGTACTGAGTTTTGCTTGCGTCCTAGTGGTGGCGGCTGCGATGGGTACTCAGTTCTGGTTGAAAGGGACCGTCCTGTGCAAGACCGGCGCCCAGCTGGTCAACGCGACCGGACCCGAACTAGAGAAATTCATGGGACGGATCAGCTACGGTCTATTCCACGGACAGAGGCTGAAGCAGTGCGGTCTGGGAGGGAGACCTCTGCGCTTTTCCTGTGAGTAAATATGGGAGGACAGGGTAACAGTACATTTATTATTTACAGGATACGTATTCTCATACTATTAATTATTGAATAGGCCTAATTGTCTATTAAAAATAAAACTGAGTTGCAATATGGACTTATACAAAACATGTATATGTGACACTGTTAATTAATACTTCTCTATTTTGAACTGATCGCCAGTGTGATTAAAGGCTACAGGAGAATTGTTTGCCAAATTGACGTTTGCAGCAGATGTGACCGGGCATGCATGGATGGGCTGTCCATTCTGCAGCACGGGTCTCGGGGGAGCTCAGGGCGAATTATACAGCACTTTTTGTCATATTAAGCTGTTCCTCCAGGCCTGATTTATATAGCCATTTTCTCGAAGAGTCGATGGGTTCGTGGATCGGCAAAATTCACCGTGTAAGCCTCCCCCACCTCCGTCGGTGCTCGGCAAAATTTATCGCCGGGGACCCCAAAGCCCACAGTCGATTCTTAATCTCAGTCCTGCCCGTGTCCGCAGTCTTTTCGCTCGTTAATACTCTTAACTGACAAGCGTAATGAAAATGCACACGCGTAATCAAACCCGCTAGGCCGTCTAATTAACAACTCATTAGGAGTTCGTCATTATCGCACAGTACGTCGCTGTCTAAGACTGGTGAAAGTAAACAGCGCGGGGTTCTGTTTTGCCTTAATGAGTTCTGGACATGATTCAAAGTACAGATGTTTTCTGCCTGACTTGGGTCTGACAACGTGCTGTAGATAAGAATGGGGCGTTCTCATTAATGTCCGACTCATAGCGGCGTCGGGACTCCGGACACAGAGGCGTTAAAGCAGCATTTTCTGGGAGAACTTTTACACAGCTAAACACTAATGATCAATTAATACTGTGTATTGTGCAGATATTTAAATGAGTGTTGGTACTTACCAATAGTTTTATGAGTGGTTGATATCTGTCCATCTGATCCCTTAATGGAAACTCCTGTTTTGTAGTCATTAAGCTGGCTTCTTCCTACTGCAAACGGGGCTCTTGCTGATCTCTCCTTTCTCACTCCATGTTTTCTGTTTCCTGACAGTTTTTCCAGATCTCCTGGGTGCCATCCCGATCGTCCTTCACGGCAGTGTTCTGTTCTTCTGCGCCGTCCTCATAGTCTTCTCCTCAGTGGCCTCAGCGTTCTTCCTGTTCAATGCCTTCAGCAGACCCTATGAGACCCTGCATGGACCCATGGGCTTGTACCTGTGGAACTTCATATGCTGTGAGTAGACCCCCATCCATGTGCAGGAACACGCATATTTACATACACATGCGTGCACGCATGAACGCATACACGGTTAGAAATACTATCAACCGGTTGCATGTGGAAAAGCACACATCCAATTGATATGTTCTCTTAAAAATCCTTATCTTTCCAAACATAAACACGTGTGTGAGAAAAAAAGCTTACCCAGAATGCCGTTGGGACAGGTGTCTGCAGCAGTCTGGTGATGATCCTTTTTGCCTCGGAAGTGAGACTCCATCGCTTGTCAGAGAAGATCGCCAATCACAACGAGAGCAGTTTCGTCTATAAGACGCACAGTGAGCAGTTCGGTTACTCTTACTGGCTCGTCCTCTTCACCTTCCTCGCCCACCTGCTCAACATCCTCCTCATCCGCCTCGCCGGAATACAGTTCCCCTTCCAGGAAGCTAAAGAGCCAGATGTGAGCAGTGGAGCCTCAGATCTTATGTACTGAGGATGCCCTGTGACATTCAGGCCCTGCTTTCATTTCATTTGACTGTGTTTGGCACTAACAGTGCACATTTTTACTGTTCTCGATCATTGTCTTTACTTATGAAACAAATCTGTCCTTTGTTAGAGAAACCGAGGGGATTTAAACCACTAGCCTGAAAATAAAACAGCCACTAACCACTAGGTAGCAATTTATGATGCTGACATTACAAAGGCACTTTAATTGTTAAAAGAACATTAGCAAAGGGCTGTGAGTGTCCTGCAGCTGCTTCCATTTAACTGCCCAGAAATCAGCTAAAACCAGCTTTCCCGGCATGAGAGAAACAGCTGCACAGAGAAGCCCGAACCACTGTGGCCCGTGTCTTCCTCATAAGTCTTCCGAAGGCACTCCTGCTTAAACAGTAATTAGCAGATAATCAGGTGGACCACTTAAGCTGACAGGACAAACCTCTCACATTTTTTTTTATTGTCCATAACTGTGACTGATAGTGACAGATTGCATGGATGGTAGATTTCAACAGGATAGCAAAAATGCATCACGGAACCTTACTAACTGAAACTGCCGGCTTCGAAGTGTTCATTAGATGTGCCAAGTGTTCACTGGGGAAGAGAATAAAACTGACCAGTTCTTTTACATTTTCATTTAAATGTATTCAGTTTTAAAAGCAATTTAAGTTGTTCAGGCCCTTTACAGACCAAGCAGCAAACTGGTGATAACCACAAGGTGGCAGCCTCCCCCCTGGGGTATTACAGACAAGTGTTGTACTATAACCTGGGTACTGTACTACAAAGCGGGGTCACTCCATGACCTATTGGGGTAACTTGTTAGATTTAAGGTAGTCTGGGCAAAATGTAAGTGAACAAATATGAAGTCCATTTAAACTGTGGTACCTTAAATCCAACAAGTTACCCAGATAATCCAGCAGATGGAAGAATGGATGGTTAAATTAAGAGGTATCTGTGAATTTTGTTATGTGATGACTAACTCAGCCTGGAATTTCATTAACTCACTCAGAAAGCCACAATATTCATTTCAGCAATAAACAGTTCAATGGTCACATTTTCTCCTGCTTGTTTGTGAACTTCGATGAAACAGAACCCTACACAGCGAAGTCACCTGAACACGCACCATTCCTAAACAGTACACATATAAGAGGGCCGATAAACACTTCATTTTCAGTTTCAACGTTACCAAAGGCTGCACACACCTGTCAGTGTATAGGTACTACAGTTGACTTTGCAACTACAAACGGGTCGTGTAAGGCAATTGAAATTGCGGCTGACGGTGCTACACCATAACACATGCGGTTCCTGCATTAAAACAAGAGCTACTTTGGTTTAACTACTAAAAAGTTTATGAACAGAGCAGAAAGGAACGGATGCAGAGGAACACAAAGTACTGTATGAGGAAGTCAGTGAAACACAAATGATTTGAAGGCTGGTAAACGGTTTATCAGCAATGGGAGCCACTTTGCGGTCGCTGAAATCGTTAGAATAAATCAGAGAAGAATCTGCATTTGTCAACATGGCATTTGACCAAACACGTAGAAATATGGAGACGCCGGATGCAAGTCGTTTGTCCAATAGGACCACTGGGTCGATATACAGTAGGCCTGTTTAAATATGGCAAAACGCTTATCAATTTTTAATAGCCTCTGGCGGAGACCCCACCTCCCCGCTTGTAGTCGCACCTGAGTCTACGCTTCGTTTGAGGGAGGAAGACGAAAAGGAAGAGGACGAAGACGCTTTACTTTTGGTCTGTAAGTCTTAGACTGTCTATATTTCTGTTCTAACGGAACCGAGTCAGGCTAGAAAACTTTACATATTGTTATAAGCGTGGAACGTTGTCTTTGTTCTTTTCAGCAACAAAACTGTGAAACGGAACAACGCTGCATATCTGTGGATACAAATAGATATTAAACTGCATGCAAATAAGTGCATTTTCAATATCAGAATAGGAAAGCGACCTCCACTTTATGATCCCCGTGATAATAAAAAATCACCAAGGCGCTTCAGCTAGGGACGCTCTGGAAAGACCAAGTCCTTCGGGATCCTCTGCACTGTAAACAAACGCTCTTATAAGGTTTTTTTAAGATTTAAAAGGAATCTTACTGGTTCTATGCACTCACAGATGGAAGACTGCGCCGAGAACCGGTTTCAGCATGACAGTGAGGAGATGCACGACATCCTCAGACAGATATCCGAGCTTGTCAAGTGGAGAGAAATCTTCGATGACCGCGGGTAAATGACAACATTAGTTACATATAAGATACTCCACGATGTGGGTGTTTCGGTAACTACATAGCACAAAGTACCTACTTCACCAACCTTATGGATGAAATATGAATGACGCGTAATCGCTCGCTTCTGAACCACCTCCTACGGGTAACGTGTACGACAGGCGCAAGAATCTGCTTAGTAAATTATTCAGGCGGTCTGATTACTATCGTGTCTTGTAAAGGAAAACATAACCGTATCTCTTCCTTTTCAACGGCCCATCGACCTCCGCTTGTGTTTCAGGATGGAACTGCGGAATTGTATCACAAAGGTAAGACTTTGTCATCAGTGCTTACAGATTTTTCTTTCCCGTAATCATGCATGCGCAAATTGAATGTCCCGTTCTTGTGTCCAATGACCTTTAGGTTTTAATTACTTAATTACTTTTAGATTTTAAAATTTTAATTTAAGAAATTACCAGTTAATTTGTAAAACTAACTCCCAAACGGGCAGCCAAACTACTACCCCATTATGTAGTATTAGATTTGGATACCCTTTAGCATAACTAATTAGACCAACCTTCTGTTTTACAACTACTTTACATTAAGGTCAGTGATTTGGTTAACATATGAAAAACGTGGTAGACCCAGCGGCTCACCGGGTACTGCATTTGCTTCAGACCGCCAGGCACAAAGGTTCAAATCCCTACTCTGTGTGTCCAGTTTGCATATGTGGTTTTCCTGTTGCATTAGAAAGACATTCAGCTAGGTTAATTGGCATGTATAAATTACACATAGTGCGCGATCCTACACGTGAACGAGCTGTGATGGACCTGCATCCCATTCTGGATCTACCCCAGCCTTGTGCCCTGAGATAGGGTGCTCATAACCAGAATAGGGATTAATGGTTCAAAGATCGATAGATGGATGTATTGGCAGACGTGCGGCAGAGCGCTCCCTGCTGGCCTTGCGTGCACATTTACGTGTGTGACAGCCTCTCGTAACTGAACTTGATCTCCTGCTCATTGCCCCAAGTATTCGGTTGCATTAATCACGCTGTTCACCTTGTGCATCAGGGTGTGTGCGTGTATGTGCGTGCACTGCCAGGTTACTTAGCTCTCTGCAGTGACGCGAATCCAGTGCGAGGCACAGAGTCAGCTGTAAGTGACCCGCTGACCCCAGCTTGACTCCCCACCCAGACGCTTTCTGAGAGGGCTGCACTGGAAGGTGATGGAGAAGATGCTGCAGGCAGACATACTTACTGCACTCAGCGCCACTGTACACTGCACTCCCTGCCCTGTCTGGTCCCACAAACCTTAGCTGCTTCCCCCAGCCTGGGGGGAGTCCCCGCCAGCCCCAAACAGATCATGGTGAGTCCTTGACATGAGCCCAAGTACTGCCTGCCCGCCTTCCCCCCCCTGCCCGCGTCTCACACAATGCCCACTAACAGACACCCTCATTTATTCATGAGCTATCTACATGAGAAAAAGGTCCACCAAACTGTGAAGAGTGTGTGTTCATGTGTGTGTGTGTGTGTGTGTGTGCACTTTTAACAAAACACAACCTGCTGAGTAATTACTTTCTACACACCATATATGGTTCGTGACATCAACAAAAGAAATTACCTACTAAAATGTATAAGCTTACAGGCATATATATGGTTTCAATTTATATATAAACGTTAAACTGATTTAATCATCTTATAACTGAATGCCTTGCAGCTAAAAAATATTCATGCTTAATTTTTGTTTTTCTCCTAATTGTTAAATGTCCTCTTATTTCAGGACCTCAGAAAGATTTTATTTGGGAATACTTTACATTTCTTTAACTATGAGTGGAAGAAATCGGCCTTCCGGTTCAGGGATCCGTGCTCTGAGCTCTCCTACGCACTGCAAGCGGAAAGAGTGAGTCGGCCATTCTGTGAGACTGCTGTTGAAGCCAGTGTGGGGCGCCATTGAATGAAGTGATCAGTATGGATGCTATGTTGTCTCTACGTGTACCATGCAACAATCTGGAAATAATAAGTAACAGCAAAAGGAGGACATATCTGATGATGAAACATTAGCAACCAGTACTAACTCCTTGCAGGGTGGACCTGGAGCCGTCCAGATGGTGGTCCAGGCCAATGTCATCAAGTTCCTGCTGTTTACCTGCCAAAGTCAATCCAATAGCAACCAGCTTCACAGGTGAGGAATGGGCCAAGTGTGGGAGTCATAACAGCGAGAAGCACGCCTGAGTTACGCCGCAGTGTCTATGTGTCAAAACAGCCTGGGGGACAAGGAGCAGGAACGAGCCTTGGCGTCCGCGCTGTCTGACGTCCTGTGGGCGGCAGGAGAGGAGCAGACCGCCTCTGTCACCCTGGTTACCTCCATGCCCAGCTTTTTCACCCTGCCAGGACATCAACTGGACAGCATCACTGAGAGGGCAAGTATGCCACACTCATGGAGCAAGGGCTAGGTACACGCTATACACACAGAGCTGACCGCAGGTACACGCTATATACACAGAGCTGACTGAAGGTACACACTATACACACAGAGCTGACCGAAGGTACACGCTATAAACACAGAGCTGACCGCAGGTACACGCTATACACACAGAGCTGACCGCAGGTACACGCTATACGCACAGAGCTGACCGTAGGTACACGCTATACACACAGAGCTGACTGAAGGTACACACTATACACACAGAGCTGACCGAAGGTACATGCTATAGACACAGAACTGACCGTAGGTACATGCTATATGCACAGAGCTGACCGTAGGTACATGCTATACACACAGAGCTGACCGTAGGTACACGCTATGTCATCTTTCTTTTTTACAATTCATGAACTAGATAATTGATTTGATTTTTTTTGTCACAGTAAATATATTTTATTGTATTTTGCAGTTGCATATTTTTAGCTTCATCAGAAAAGAGGACATGTGGAAGTTCATCTACGAGCACATCCAGTGTGTGAGTACAGAGATAAACAGCACAGAACACTTCAAAATACTAAAGTCCTGACCCTACTTTTTGGTTTGCATCGATAGTCTGCATTGCATTGACAGTACTTTACTTATGGATATTATTGATTCAGTGCCTCGTAACCTTACATGTACATTGTACACGTGTGTTTTGTAGGTGTCTGTTCTTCTCCACTTTATGCTCAGCTATGTTCACGGCGTTAATATTATTTTTGGCTGCCTATGTCCAGTTTCAGGAGGAGGGGAGCCACGGTGTCATCCTGTTCCTCTATAGTCTTGTCTTCTCCAGGACCATTCACAGGTAGCTGCCACCCCCTTCCCAAGTCGGCCTATGGGAGTGGTGGGCGGGGCAATGACTGGCCCAGTTCAAAGTTTTACATGAGTATCTGCAGCACTAGGACCAGTGATTCTACTGCAGGCATTAACGGCCTGCACTTTAAAATTCACCCTGGTGGAAGAATGAACAGCTAGGTGAAGCAGCTGACAGCTGTTTTTTTTTTATATTTCCTTCAAGGTTAAAAGATGATCTTGATTCAACCACCTCACACCTCATACATCTCAGTCAGGGAAACTTTGTGTGTCACCAGGTAAGCGGGCAGTAGCCAGTTGCTCATTGGCTGCTTATATCCCACAGTAACCAGGGCAACCACTGATGTAATAGATGTGGTCTGGCCAGTGCAGCAGAGGTTCATGGGAGTTTTCTTGAGAGAAACATTTTGGTGCATCACATTACACTGGGCTGTTTGATGGGGCACTAAAAGCATGTGGAATATATCGCTTGGACTCCGCTAGTACGGAAGAAGTTAAACACATAATGTAGCTGGATGGCAACCTGTGTGTGTGTTGGGGCTGAAGAGGATGCTGTAGGTGCATCTCTCTCTCTCTCTAAGCAGTCTGGCACCTCCTCTCTTTCCTATATGACATCATAGTAAAATTGAAGTCCTTTTCAAAACTTTCCATACTGCTGTGTCCTCTCACAGAACTGAAGATGGCATTTTTGGGCTCTGTGCTTCCAAAATAAACCTGTGTAATATTTTAACTCCAATATCACTGCTTTTTGCTACTGCACACTTTTCTTTTCTACGTTCAGAAGACCTAATTACAATCATTTGTATTGGCAAAGCACTGTAGCATTAAAACACCTCCCTGTCCCTGAGGGACCGAGGTCCTCACCTGTTAATGCCACACAGGTCTTTCCCTCACCAAGGGGGCAAACCCATTGGCTGAAATTATGGTGGACAAAAATGTCTTTTCCCGTGTTCCTAACATCTAACAGCAAAAAGAAGTATGTTGATTATTGCGCTGTGAATGCTGCTGGCGTTCTAGGGCTGTGCTTCCTGCTTGCTTTATTGACATCTGCATTTACAAAAACCACAGTTTTCACAATTTGCTTCACATCAAAGATAGAGCTCTCTCCTCTGGCTCCCAGGCCCTACTGAATCTCCTGCTTACGGGCCGGGCGAGTCCCAATGTGTTTAACGGCACTGTGCAGTTTGACGAGGCTGGGGGGCCACTACCGCAGCCCCTGCGGGGGGTGCTGTCACGCAGCAACGTGGGATATCTCCACTGGAACTGGGAACAAGGGCCACAAACCCCCCTACCTCAGGTACAGAGCCGCACCCCGTATACGCGAACGCTAAGCTAGCAAGGCTAACAGCCAGCATCAGCCAGCCCACGTTTTTGCTCCCTACGAGCTCCTTGCCGGACTGTCCACACTGGAGTTGGGAGGGAGCAAAACCGTGGACTGTAGGACCCTGAGGACTGAATAGGAAATACTGCACCAAAAAAATCCCTGATGAAGTTTAGGATGTGTGGTGCTCTGGTCCTTCTCACTCAGGTGGGTAGCATGCTGAAGACTCCCAAGTTGCCAGTGTGGGTCTGCTGCATCGACGGCACCTACAGCGTTCTCTTCAGCCCCAACCGAGCGCTGCTCTCCAACTGGCGAACGGAACACCTATTCGAGCTGCATTTCTACAACGGCCAGCCTTCTCAAAGGAGAACCGCTGTTCTGACCATAGGTACTGGGACACGCCTGCCTGCACCTACCGTGATTCCCCTGCTCCAGGTTGCCAGTAACCACGCATATGGTGCGACTCACATGTTTTCAGACTCTCCCGCTCATTCAAGGAATTTTACGGAAAATCTATATTATTCCATCATAAACCCCAAATTAGCTACATTAAAAGCATTGAGGTGCTTTGCAAACCCTACCATTTATAAGGTAAGAAGCTGTTACATACATGCAAACTTGTCTCGAATTAAAAATCTAATTTCACTCAGCTGACCAAACGTGGCAACCCCAGCTGCTCATGCCTCCCTGACCCTCCACCCTCATCATTTCAGACACACACACACATCACTGGGAACCTCGGACCACAGATACCCAGGGGGACCTAGAAAAGAAGTTCCCGTCAGTGGACATGACCATCCGGACCAAGTGGGAAGGGGCTGTTATTGACTGGAATGGGATGGTTCCTTTTTTCTGAGCTCTAGTATGTAATACAGCTTACAGTATCACATGCAATGTTTAATTTCAGGTCCAGGAACTACAAATCCAGATCAAGATTTGTTTCTACCATCCAGTTCAGAATAAATACCCACAGGCACAGAGAACTCAACTAGCTGGTAGAAACAAAATCATGGTCTGGATTTTTACTTTCTGGATCTGAAATGCCTAACACTGATTACGTGGCAAAACTGTCGTTTTAATATTGATTTAAGATGTCTATCGCAGCGACTGTTTTGTTTCAATTTAGTACGAATTTATCTCTGCTTCTAGTAAAACTTCCAGGCACAACTTAAAGTTTCCTTTGAGCAACGAATCAGTCTATCCTCTAAAATTTTTCCAATTTGTATGTATAAGACTCGTTTCATTACATGCTTAATTAGTACGGACGTACAGATCAAAACTTTTCAGTATGGCGTAGATTTAATATTTCCGACCAACGTGCTGGGATATTCAAACTGTTTCATCCATTCGTGTTCTGATAAGCGTACGTTTGTATAATAAAATAATATCGACTCAAATTTCTCATTGAAGTTTCAGTTAATATAATGGATCATAGTGAGATTTTAAAAACTGCACCTCACCATTTCAGGTATCTTAATTTGCCAGATTAAAACGGAAAAACGTTGTTGTGTGAGAGTTAAACCAAAATAGAATGAGTGGGAATAAGACGCCGCTGCTCGTCGTGTGTGAATGAAGGGCGGATTACAGCGGCTGCTTTGAGCTCAGACTACGGATCAGCACCTTTTATTGGCGGCGGTCAGTAAAACGGAGCGGGCGATGCTGTGGGACACTGCGGCGTTTTAAGGAGGCCACATCCCGGAGGGATTCAGGGCCGATCGTGCCTAAACCGGCGGCTCGGAGAAGCCAGCCGGCTGGTGCGCTCCCTGCGACATGACTATGTGCGAGAAGGTGCGGAGCAATAGCGAGAAGGACACCACTGTCATCTGGGGCAACCGCTGCTGCCGACTGACCGGGCGGCGATGAGCCGGCCGTCCTCTACCGGCCCCGGTGCCGCTAATACCGGCGCCAAAGCGCACCACGGTGTTCCCACGGCCCCTGGGTCGGCCTCGGTGCGGCCCTGCGCAGCTCTCCCCGCAGCGGCAGCTGTCAGCCCCGCGCAGCACCAAGAGCTCACCTCCCTGTTCGAGTGCCCGGTGTGCTTCGACTACGTCTTGCCTCCGATCCTGCAGTGCCAGGCGGGGCATCTGGTTTGCGGCCAATGCCGGCAGAAGGTAACCTGCTGCCCTACGTGCAGGGGCACGCTCACTCCGAGCATCCGGAACCTGGCCATGGAGAAGGTGGCATCTACGCTGCTGTTTCCCTGCAAGGTACCGTAACGCGCAGGGACAGGACCCTAGGCAGCCACCATTCATCGCTAAGCGCTCGGTGTTTATTCAGCGACTACCATTACCCTACCCCCAATCTCCGCATTTCACCGGGTTGTTGTCGGATATGAATCCCGAAGTATAAAACTCAATCGGCATGCAGTGTCCGGCTGTCTGATGAGAGTTTACTTCACCAAGCTGACAGGGTCCAGATCAGACCTACAGGACCAGGCAGGCCTTGTGTGAAGCAGTTGCGATTTCTGACAATATTTTTATAGTGTATAAAATAAAGTATCTTGATAAGTACCACCTTGCTGCAGGACACCGCTTTGTATTCTAAGGCATTTAAAGGTAAATCCTAAATGTATATTCTGTGCCTTTGCTATTTGATGCCTGTGCCTAAATTGCCCGTCTCCCTCTGCGGTCAGTTTGCCTCCACTGGATGTGTGCTGACACTCCCCCACACGGAGAAGCCCGCACACGAGGAGCTGTGCGAGTTCCGGCCCTATTCCTGCCCCTGCCCCGGGGCGTCCTGCAAGTGGCAGGGCTCGCTGGACGCCGTCATGCCGCACCTGATGCACCAGCACAAGTCCATCACCACCCTGCAGGGCGAGGACATCGTCTTCCTGGCCACGGACATCAACCTGCCGGGCGCCGTCGACTGGGTCATGATGCAGTCCTGCTTCGGATGCCACTTCATGCTGGTGCTGGAGAAGCAGGAGCGCTACGAGGGCCACCAGCAGTTCTTCGCCGTCGTGCTGCTGATCGGATCCCGCAAGCAGGCCGAGGGCTTCGCCTACCGCCTGGAGCTGAACGGGCACCGGCGCCGGCTGACCTGGGAGGCCACACCGCGCTCCATCCACGACGGCGTGGCCTCCGCCATCGTGAACAGCGACTGCCTGGTGTTCGACGCGGCCGTCGCCCACCTGTTTGCGGACAACGGCAACCTGGGCATTAACGTCACCGTCTCCGCCTGCTGCCCCTGAGGATCCTGTCCGGTTTGGCCCCCTGATCCCTGATCCTTCTACCAGCACATGTTTTGTACCGTGAATGAAAGTTTCCATCCATTAATTTGCCATAAATAAATATTTTATTGACAATCAGCTTGTTTGCCATCGTAAAGGTCCATAGAGAGGCAAGGGTCACAGCACAGCTGCGAGGGGAGGGGGGGGAGGCGGGGTCTACACCATCCCACTCCACTGCAGGGAAGTATACAGCACCTCCTCCGGCTCGGCCCCCGGGGAGCACAGCAGGACGGTCTTCTTCACGTTGGCACCCAAGCGGGACAAGGCCAGGAGGTCACACAGCGGCAGGGCCTCGTCCATCGGAAGGCATATCGCGATGAAGTGTGCGTGGAAGCGAAGGGGGTCACCTGGGGACAGGCAGCCGGTCAGAGCAGAAGGGGGATAGTGACCCCCAAACATTCTCCCGCAGGACCCCCTACCCAGGACACCAACCGGGATACACCAGGAAGTCCCCGCCAAACTTCCCGCCGGTGGTGAGGTAGAAGCCCTGCTGCCTCAGGTCCCTGAAGACACGGTAACGGGCCTCCTGTCGCTCATCCCGAGGCTTCAGCCAATCGGCAGCCAGGAAGCGCTGCTCCTCTGGGCCATAACTCATACCGGCCCGGGCCGTGCTCAGCTGAACGGCCATGGCGGTACGGGGGAAAGTGAAGCCTTGGTCGAGGGCCAGCAAGCGCTCCTGTAATGCCTGGTCACTCTGACTACTGCCTGGGAGGGGGGGGATGACACGAAGCCAGTCAGCCATCGCAGTGACCGAATTGCAAAACACTGACTCCCATTAATTTCTCTAAATCATAATTGCACAGAAGCATGGAGATCGTTTGTGATGACCAAGGATGGACCCCTACATTAACAAACCACCATTTCACCAGTCACAATGATTGGTGTCATAAACATGGGGTCTAATCTAGGAGCGATACTGAACATAGTCCCAGTACAAGAGATATCAATAACAATAAGAAAAAACAGCATCAGGCCGCAACTCCTCACCTTGCTTCTTATTTGCCATAACCCTCAACAGCACAGCCTTCTTGTCCTGTTGAGCCAGTTGGCTTTGTTCAGAATAGCTCTGCTCCATCTGCTCCTGGTGCTGTTTTACGAGCTCGGGGTTGGCCGCACCTGTGCTCTGAGCACAAGGACCTGTGAGCATGTTTCGCATCGATCACGGGGAAGCCGCGCTGCTGGGGACACTTTCCGGCTGCTATTACCCACCTTCGGGCGCAATGACGAGAGAAGCACAGCTCGCCCCGCGTCGGCCAGCAGCCGCGCTTCTTCCCGCAAAAGCTCCAGCGGCCGTCCCAGTCGGCAGTTTTGCCGAGGCTGCCGGGCTAACGAGCCCACCAGAGTGCCCACCACGCCTGTCTGCCGTGCGGTCCTCACATCCCCGGCCCGCCACAGCAAAGGAGTGGACTCGCAGAAACAGATAGCAACGGTCCCTGGATTCGAAGCGGGATCGGCGCCCGCATCTCCTCTCCCAGCAGCGGCCATGGCTGTCTATCGGAGGGCTGCAGGAACGTATTAAAGGTTAGCCGGACATCGATTCTCCACGTTCATAAACTAACGAATTACTATCAACTCATAATAGTTGATTTAAATATATCAAATTTAGCGGAAAATCCGCTACAGCATCAGGCGCCCTGTACCGTTACATGGCACTATTATTAACATGCAGGATAACTAACTTTGAAAGATAAAGCTGAATAAGATTATTGCAGTAGAATCCCACCAAAAGTCTTAAAGCGGACGCAGGAAACACGTGCCACAGCTTCTGATCGCGAGAGAAAATGCCCTCAGTTCATTGGCCGCTCGCCACCAACGGGGCGGTACTTCCGGGGAATCCCAGAGGTGCGGAAGACGCTACGCTTCAACGCTGAAAGATCTCGCATCACTCGGAAAGTAAACGATTCTTTTTTTTTAAACGAATTACTTAATGTAAGCGAACAACTTCACTGAATATTTTACAAGCAGCACTGCTGGCCTTTACTTGGAAAATTGTCACCAGGCCACCCAACAAGAAACCTGACACAGCACATTAGGTTCATTGACTCACTTGTTTTCAAACATTGTATGAAGCAGATTGTATATGGGCGGCGTGCTTAACTGGTCTGCTAACCTTTTATTTACAATCTAGCAGACTTGTTTTGTGTAGATAACAGCAAATTGATTTAGTCAGAAAAATTGAGACCACACAGATTTTCCATTATATGTAATCCACTTTAATATCATTTAAGTTTCTCTTTTTTTGCTATAAAAAGAAATATAAAATTACAGTAGCTCAGAAATTAAATTAATGTTAAATGCTTGTAGGATGTCACTTTTAGTCCCGCTGAATCAAATATAAAATACAACTGCCACTGACTTTAAGCTATATTTCAGCTCAAAACAAAACGAATAGATTTTGCATTTAAAAATTGCACAAAAAAAAAAAAAACTACAATTAAGACTGTCTGGCTGTCACAGATCCCAGTCTGCTGCAGGGGGCTTGTCTCGAGGCTCGGAGGAACGACGGGGTCTTCCAGTCTGTGCTAACAGTCATCCTGCCTTCAGCACAGACCTTCATCAGCGTCGCTCTTCAGCCAGAGGACATGCTCACCTCAAACCTGCAACACCGCAACGACAGAGAGAGAGATGCATCTGTACACAAACCTGACATCTTTGACCTCGATTAAAACAAAGCCAATATTATGACCAGAGGAACATGCAAGGCATAAGCTGTCATCATACAGGGGGGTCTCAGACCGCAGACGGGGACGAGGGGCCGTTACGAGCGTTGGTGTGGGAGGGAGTCCATGTGCACGTTCAACTTCATTTCATTGTCTAGGATCTGGACCAGCTGCTGCATGGAGGGCAAGTGGCCCGACTGTAGCTTAGACCACACCGGTACATCTGCAGGTAAAGGGAGAGGTTACTGTCGCACAATAAGCCAGTATACATGAGAAAGACTTAAAACACCATGATCCGCCTTCTCAGATGACCGATACCATCAGCTCATTGACAATGCAACACAAAAAAAATAACGATGATCAGGTCCAAACCCAGATGGCTTTACTTCTGTAATTATAAATCCATCATGGGTTCAAGTCAAAAGCATGCTTGCCGCCACCTCCTAATCCTAACAGATTCCTGTCTTTAGTAGCTACGGGACCATACTTTAGAGAGAGGATGGATACTCGAGTCAAGAATTAATTATGGTCCATTTTCCCACACCCCAAAGTTTCAAAAAACACAACCTTACCATTTAACGTGATTTCAAAAGCTCCTGTAGACATGCACTGGTTCTCGATCATATTGCTAAGGAAGAAGACCATCATGCAAGCATAGATCTGCCAGGAGGGAGAGAAGACAAAAACCAAAAGGTGAGCATAAATCTGCCAGGAGGGAGAGAAGACAAAAACCAAAAGGTGAGCATAAATCTGCCAGGAGGGAGAGAAGACAAAAACCAAAAGGTGAGCATCTACAGAGCTCTGCTGATATTTAAGTAATGAAGAATTAAAGAGAGTTATGCTCCAGCAATTGCAACGAGGCACACTGCTGCAGGGATACCAAGGAAAGGATCTCAAAGCAGTCAAGCATCCAGCATGACCACTCTGGGTCTTAGACACACAATCCCTAGGCAACTAGGAAGGCTTGGGTGGTATGAGAGTGGGGGAAAAAAAAAAGCTTCAGATTTCCCTTGGATATAATTAGTGATGAAACATGCTCCCATGCAACAGGCAAAAGAGACTGTTCGGCTCTCCCTGAAGGGCCCAACTGTATACCAGCAGAACAACGAAAGTCTACAGAAGCCCGTGTAGTAAACTCTCCTCTCTCTGTGACCTTACCTTATTCTCCTGCCCCCAGACCCAGAGTCTAGGGGTTTGCATACCAAAGAACGTAAATGGATCCTTGCCCAGAATAATCAGCCCAATCACAGCGAGCTTGAAGATGGACAGGAAGGAAGCTATGTGTCTGAGGGGGAAAAAAATAAAAACACGACAAAAGAACATGCCGTCAGGACTGAGCACACAGCAGTAGGGGAGCAAACAGGCATTTGCTTGTATTCAAGAAATATTTTACACATCAAATTATGAAACTCTTCCTCGCATTTTAAACACAAAAGACTTGCCCAGGTGCGTTTACTTGTTATACACAGAATGCAGGATATCTGAGCGTTCGATTATCCGACAGATGCTAGAATAAAAAGCCCTAACTGGTACACATTAATATGGCGCCGCCCTGTCTTGTGATTCCAGCCCACAAAGAGCAGTGGTGGATGATACTCTCTTACCGGTAAATGGGTAGCGGCAGGTAACTCTCCCCTTCAATGCGGATGTCTGGGTAACGCTGGTTAAGAACCCGCGTGTACTCCTCAAACACCCGCTTGTAGCCTCAGGAAACACTGTGTTGGGGCGGTTTGTGGGAAAGAGAGGTATCAGCAACAAGGTAATCCACATTCCCTATCACAGATGCAGAGCTGCCAACTCTGGTCAGCTGGCCAGAGTGAGATTTTTAATTCAACTCTGCACACATATGCACACGCACATACAATTGTGTATTTCATTACCTGGTAAATAGTCTATTGGGTTTGCAAACTACCACAACCCTTTTAAATGGCTACTTTTAGGTTTATTGTGGAATAATATAGATTTGCTGTAAGATTTCTTGCGTGAGCATGAATCTGAAAGTGTGGGTGTCACTCCAGCTGCGTGACAGTTGGCAGCCCTGCAGATACACATATCACTCTCACATGGAGTCTATCAGCCTCCTTTCTCTATGAATCAGAACCTGGCAATGTGAAGACTGTCAAGATAATAAAGGCAAACGACAGTGAGTGTAAACATTCATGGTTAAACGTACATTCAATGCATATGAATGACTACCTGCTACGTGACCCAGTCATGCGAGAGAAACGTGTAGGTAAACCTGACACTATGCCAGATGGAATCTCCGCACTGGGTAATTTACGTAACTTGACACCCAAGTTATTGGGCAACTGGGCATGAGTAAAAAGTTAAGCCGTATTATGCAAAGGAGCCGCTCACTCACAGGAAGTTGCGACTGGGAACGAGAGGAGGTCCATAGAAAAATGGTATCCAGTTGACCCCGAAATCCCCAGAGAAAGAGCCAAAATGGCACCCAGTACACGATG
Organism: Brevimyrus niger; assembly: GCA_015164015.2. Taxonomy (NCBI): domain Eukaryota; kingdom Metazoa; phylum Chordata; class Actinopteri; order Osteoglossiformes; family Mormyridae; genus Brevimyrus; species Brevimyrus niger. The sequence continues at coordinate 533,464 of JAABNY020000035.1, forward strand.
AACACCCTAAAGAGCCGTAATGATACCCATTTAACTCAGCTGGTCAGCGAATAAACCGAAGCGGTAGCAAGTTCACACCCGAACGCAAAGCATGATGTTAACGTCAGATGGCACTGCCAAGAAAAGGGCATCTCAGGCGGCTAACGCCACCCAGGCGGGGCTACTGCAGCTCGGTTCCGGGCTGCGTCATGGCGGTCCGCCGGCCTCGGAGACGCAGGAGCCCGGCATCGCCATCGAGCTGCTCGGCGCCGCCACCGAGATTTTATGGGTTTGTAGAAACGAGCGCCGGGCGACATAGTTAAAATCAGATGGCTAGCAGCTAACAAGATGTCGCCCGACAAAGCGATTGGAGGGCCTAGGAACGGCAGTCCTCCCCCACCCGACCAGGCACGGAGAGATCGGGACCCCGCTCGACCACATTTAACCAGTCGACCTTAAGCGCCGGATGTGTGTGGCCGGGAACCGGGCTGGACCGGCCTCCTGAACCACCTCACGTACCAGATCTGGAATTTCAAGAGGGGCCCGGTGGCAAACTGCATCTTCAGCTTTTTTACACCGCCGGTATCAGCAGAAGCTCCGTACAAAAACAGGCCTCCGAAGAACAGCAGAGCCAGCGACAACGTGCACTTCCCCATATTGCCGCCTCGACTTCTGCGCTCCTCACCGCACACGGCGTATTATTAGGGGCACGGCCAGGCGGGGGCGCTCAAGCGCTCTGACGTGGGCGCTGGCTTTTTGGGAAATGAAGTCCTCGCCATAGAGATTAACGCTTTCGTTAAAAACGTTCAAAGCCTATATATTTGAACCCGTTTTCTATGAATGTTTTATGCATTATCTTGTGAAAAAGCCAATCTTCTCAATACGTATGTGTACACAACTGGTAATGACAATAAAGTACCTTGAACCTTGAAGAACACACACACACACACAGCACTAGACTTTGACACTTCAACACCCAAAGGTTAAGGCAGACTACACACTGTTAGTGTCATATGGCATCTTGAACCCTTGTACCATCTCCTCATTCCTGTACAGCACTGAAACCGGAATGTGTTGACAAAATGAAGTATTGTCAAGGCAATCATACATGCCTGTTAGCTACACCTCCTAAATGCTGTTTTAAAGCAAATGATGCAATGTTAAAAGCAAAAAATAAAAAACAGCAGTTTAAAGTCCATGTTATTCAACCTAAGCAGGAAGAAGCACAAATTACAATACTTTTTACCAGCAAACTTTATTGCCTTGTAGTAAGTTTGATAGGAACATCACTGCTGGACTCTGGAACAAATCTCGAATTATATTTAGCAAGTTGTCATGGGCATTGTCCCAAATTGAAAAGCATTTGCTTTAAATCACTTTAGCAAAAATAAATGGTCTTATACTTCAGTCCATGTTGCCGTTTTTCCTGTGCGGATGCATTTATACATTGAGAAAAGCTTATTGGCTAAATTCCCCCTTGTGTTTAAGGCTAATGCTTATGATCTAAACAGGAAAATCAGCAGCAAAACCAGCCTATCAGAAATGCATATTCTCACCAAATTCCATAAAGGGAAAAGTAGGTAGCTGAGTAAGACCAGCATTCTCCCAGTACAGTTTGTGACATTCCCTCAACCGTGAACCGTTATTCCATTCAAAGTCCCAACTCCAGGTTCTCAATCTCTTGTAACAGCTGGGACTCCATCTTTATCTTCTCGACCTGACAATTAGAAAGAAAAAAAAAACTGTATTCTACAACATGGTTGTACACTTCATAATCATATTATGGTGCCTTTATAATTCTGCAAACAGAAAGCAAACAGAAATAAATGAGCTTCACCTGGTTCTTCTGCAGAGGTTTGCCAGCTGCCTGTTGGTCCTTCAGCTGCTCAATGGCTTTCAGCTTCTGTGAATTGAGAAGTTTGTCACGTGACACCGAGGCTCAGCAGGTGTGATCAGAGATGCCACGTTAATGCGGAATCACCTGACCTTCTTAAGGTTCCTTATCTTCTTGTCAGTTTCAGGATCTCCAGAGGTTAGACTTGGTTGGTTTGGGGCGGAGTCAGCTGGAGCAGGATCCATGGGCTCTTCAGTGGCATCCGACTTCATCTCCTGCGAGTACACGAACGAGTGGACAGTGAGTCACACGGACTTCCGGGGGGGGGCGGAGCAGAGCGCAGGACACCGCAAATCTGCCAACCTGTTTCGCGGCTTTTTTGGCCTCTCGCTTCCTCTGGTTCTTCAGGGCCGTCTTGGACAGCGGCTTGTCTCCAGTAGAACCCGGTTTGAGATTCTGTGGTGGTTCTTCTTCGTGCTGGCAGACAGCCAAGAGTCAGTCATAACAAATCACACTGAAACACATTTTAAATGCAGCTATCATGTAAGAGAGCCACCAGTCTTACAAAATGTTTATAGTCAATCCTCTTCCTGGGTCCATCTTCAAAGCCCCAACATTTGGGGTAATTATTTGGATAGTAAAGCCAGAATTGAGACCTGGCGTCACCCTAACTTTCTCAGTACATTCACTTGAAGCACATGCTTTAGTTACTCACCAGCTTGGTGATGGGACTGGCAGGCTGGTTACGGAGTGCGGGCGGGCGGTACGCCTGCGCAGGCTTGGGCTCCGTGCTGCCCAGGTCAGTGGGCGCCGCCTGGTAGCGGACCGGTCTCTCGGGGAAGGTGCCTTCCGGAAAGGGCTGCCACTGCACCTCCCATAGTTCCCCCCCTTCTGGCTCCCTCTCCTGGTGCAGGACAGCCCCCGTATAGTGCCAGATCCGGTAACCATTACTGACGCGGAGCCGTGGGGAGCAGGTCGCCGTGACGATGTGCTCACCGTCGGGGCACCAGGAGAAGTGGGTGGCGTCGGCCGCCTGGGGCTTGGACACCTGTTTGTACTTCTTGACGTCCCAGACCTCCATCTGGCCGCGCAGGTTCCCAAAGCCAGCGAGAACCAGCAGGTGGCCCTGGGGGCTATAAAAGCCGGCGTTCCGGGGCCCCGTGCCGAAGTCGAATATCGGGCTGCACTTGAGGTTGAAGATGGTGGCCTTTGCCGGCATGAAGCCGTACACCACACAGAACTCCGAGGAGTTGGGGCTCCACGCCACGTCGTAGATGGGCCCGTTCTTCGCTGACCGGGAGAGAGGAGAGAACCCAGGTGACTTGAGCGTCGGCCTCAACCCATCACCATCATCTAACCTGCCAGCTTGAGCATGTGCATCTACTGCACCAAATCCCCAGCCTGCTGGGTCAAGAGGAGCACGGGGTCCAGTTATCAACTCAATCCTGTGACAGTCCAACAGACTGTGAAACGAGCAGGTCAACCAGTCAGGCAAGGGGTTCCCAAATCGGGGGTCGCCAGATGATTTCCTGAGTAAGTCTCTAAAAAGTTTAAAATGTGATTGCGATAAATTTACTGAGGAGGACCCCATCCCAATCAGTCAAATCTACCAAGAAGGATCCCCCCGCAATCAACAAAACAGGGGTCATGAGTCTCTATCACTCCGATTTTGGGGGTCGTAGGCTGAAAAATTCGAGAAACCCACAAGTTAAACAACAGACCGGGAAGCCGGGGAAAGAAGCTGTACAGAGATTTCCCTGCTGTACGTCTCCGCCGCCTAGTTTTACTATAAATATTGTACCACACTGGCAATACCAGAATGCTCCAGTCATGCTAATTAGAGCGACTTTGAAGAACAGAGATCAGACATTGCTTTTAAACAATGCCCATCGTAAGCCTTTTAAAACTGCTCATCTATGATTTATGCGCGTTAATTGTTGAAGCTCTGCCAGAGCTTTGTGATGGCGACTTACGGAGCTGCACGACAGCGCTCTCCCCGCTAACGCCCAGGTAGTGCAGGGTCTGCTCCCCGTAGTAGGAGGCGCCGGTCTTGTCCACTTCCGTGCTGGCCGTCACCAGCACCGCCGTCGCTGGGGAAGGATCGGACGGCACGCGACACATCACACAAGGGCCTGCCTACATGCATGATGGGATTGATCAGGGGCCTTGATTCCCAGAGCTAAATACTGGCCAATATCCAGCGAAATATAGTTTCACGCAGTTTTTCCAAACCTATAACTTTTCTCAGTCGTATATGCTCTGCTCCATTCTTACATGGACTGTACCACCACTCTCCTAACACATCATTAGCACAGTCTAGGTTCATCATACCTTTCTTGTTCCACAATAATGTCACTCTGTCCGCCTTGAAGAAGCTTCTGTTTGCCAGGGCGGCGGACGGGCCCCCAAAATTAGGGTACTGGTAGAGACGGACGAACGAGGGGGTGCCCTTGCTTCCAGGGACGTAGACGGCGACCTTGAGTGGCAATACATTGATTTGTGTTAGTTGTGCCACCACAGCCTTGGAAATGAACGAATCGGATAATGCGAGAGGCCCAGTGGCAGGACCTTGCTGGGTTGGGGTCCGGGCGACAGGGCGAAGTCGGACACCTTCTGCAAGTGAAGCTTGTTGGCAATAGTATCTGGAAAACAGGAAGCAGCTCCTTTAAACAGGAAGACGCGGGCAGTTCACGGCGGAATATACACGCTTAATGCGCCGCTGAAACCGTCTGGCAGGCAGGCCAGCGGAGAGGCCCACCAAAGGCGTTGTTCTCGAAGAAGTGCAGCTCGTTGTTGACGTTCCGGACGGCGATGCTCTCGTCATCCGACCAGCTAGGACACCTGAGAATGGACGCGATGGAGGCTGTGAGGCGTTACTATGCCGACGAGCATAGATGGCCATGACACAAACCCACTGCCACTGTAGCGCAGGGAGTGAGGTATATCTATCGACTTGCAGCCACATGAGAGCGGAACTCCAGAAAGACCCTACAGCTCATACCGTCACATGACCTCACATCAGCATGTGTCAGAGTGAAGGTTGATTTAGAATTCAACACATAATCTACGGCTCGTCTGGTAGCCATGCACCCTACACCAATGTCTGACAAGCCCCTCCCCAGAAATGCAACTACAGGTGTCGGGCTACGAGGTAGGTGCACAACGGTGTATTATCTGTGGCTAAGATTCTACGCAGAAGTGTCAATCAACCTTCAAAGTCCATGCCCCCTTGGCAAGCTGCCAGAGTGTCACCTACCAACCCTGGGCCTTCTTCTGGTAGAAGGACTTGAGTATGGCACCAGTATGTAGGTTCCATAGCTGCAGGTTAGGTTCTCCCTGTGGGTTCTCCTGGGTTTCTGAGAGAAGAACCACCACCATGAGCTTCTAGGAGCCGCAGAGGACACGCAGCAGCCGAGCCAGAGCCCAGCAAAGCCAGTGGAACCTCAGCTCGGCTGTGGGGCTCCGGCATGCCTCGGTGTTACCTACTGACATAGGGCTGCCACGTCACCAGCACAGAACACAGGGGCGAGAAGTCCAACATGGCAGTCTTGGGAAGGTCGAGCGACTGAAGACACGTGCTGTCCGCCACCTTAACAACGCTGACTCTGCGGGAGGGAGATCATGTGATACGCGAGTCCATAAAACACTAAGGGCAGATGTGTCAACTATTTACCCGCATCCTCTATCCAATACAAGATTTACTACAAAACATCGCATTCCTTACTTTTCTCCATTACACCAGCCGAATAAAGAGCCATCCTTACTAAAAGCAATGTATTTGCTTTTCTTTGTGTCCCTGGAAACAAACAGAATAATCCAAATGACTTCCAGCAGTTTTTGGAGGTAAACTACAGTAATTTCAGGGCTTATTTCATGTGCGTAAAAGCATAAAGTTTAAAATGACAGGATGCACCTTGGGAAGGATGATGTTTGTGCGCAGGTGGGGGGGCCGCATCGCAGGGATGTCCCGCTCGACTCGCGGACTGTCATTCAGGAAAAAATCATTGAAACGTCTTACTTTAGGTGTAAAATGGCTGTAAATGCACTCAAAGAATCACTTGTTTTTAGTCAGACTGACCACAAGCGGATAGGGAAACCTACGTAAAAGTTTAGCGCAGACTTTATCTTTCAGGCATATTTCAATCAAACTAAAACCAAAGCTGGCGACTTTAAACCCATCGTTCTCCTACAGCCGTTCATTTTATATGGATAATCGTGTCGGTATTTCAATTGTGCGAAGAGGCTGTGGTTACATTTGTATTTGATTTTGATTTTATTCACCAGGAGTGGAGCAGAGTTGTGCTACATGTGGACGGCGCCACGCATAGCGTTAGCATTGCGGACAATCCGTCCAAATCCATCACATGGTCATAATTAACTGCGAGTCCGCATTGCAACAAAACTATCGGTGGCTTTTTACATTGAAATCAGCAGAAAAGCACGGGATTAGGACACAGTGAAGCGGAGGAACTGACCTGCCAGCAGCGGAGTGGGGGCCGCCATCTTGTACCGGGAAGGGGGGGGGGGGGGGGTGCGGTGACACGGAGGCGTCTGCAGCCAGACAGCGGTGGTGAAACGCACCGATTCCGTTTACAAACTAACAAACAGAGAAACACTCC
>JAABNY020000035.1:552533-566329 GCA_015164015.2 Brevimyrus niger
CCTCTAAAAATGTCTAGAAACAAAAAGGAATAACAAAGCGCAAAAAAGAGGGTCAAAAAGGCCGAAAGGGGAGCAGACAACGCCCTTGGGGCAGGGATGAATGGGGGGGGGGGGGAAGCAAGCGAGGCAGGATTCCAGTCAGCACCACCCCGTACCTGCAGGGGGCGCAAGCACACATGCTTTGGGGCAGTCGTGGCTGAGCTGGTCTTACCTATTCCTACAGCAGCCAATGCGGTGATGGACATGGACAGAAATGGCAACAGCAAAAGGAAGACGGACAGGAAGAGAGAGGAAGGAAGAGAGCAGGAATAGGCGGGGGGGGGCAAAATGGAGAGAAAGAGGATCAGGCACACAAACAGGCACCACAGGATGATCCCGCTGAAGCCACACAGCGAATCCATCAAGGTACTATTCAAAGATATGACAGCGATGTACGGCAGAGAGAGGGCACATACGGCAGGAGGGCCACAGGGGAGCAGGAGGCTGCTGCAGCATGTGCTCTCTCTCTCTCCTTCTGAACAGAGAGGATCATGGGAACCTCGAATGACTGCTGAAGTACAATCCACCCCCCTTACGCGAAAATATTTAACGAGCAAAGCTTAGACTTTTCGCCAAAACCCCTTATATTCCACAAATCCCAGTCTCTGTGGCCTTCAGTCTTCACTCACCCTATGTCATCGCGGTACACCCGGGAGATCAGCACCTCCCCCTTGTGGTTGTAGATGAACAGTCCCCCAATCATGCTGGCAGCCGTTCAGTGTCGTCCTGCCATGACTAAATGCCTGTGGAGGAGTTGGGGAGAAATTAAAAAGTGTCCTCATGTGACAACGTGGCTACCCACCGATTCGCTGAAAGCACAGAACAGCCCCTGAATAGAAACCAAGACATGCAACAAGGATCGAAGTAGGCATTCCTCTGCCAACCTAAAACACCCCTAGACAAGACTGATGCTGCCTATCAGAGTGCATCTGTCCACATTAGACACGATAAACAGGAAGGCCTCGGGACCGCCTGCTACCAGAAAGCCCCACCCATCTGAGGGTCTCGATTAGACCCCAAGCACCTCCTCTAGATCATGGATAAGTGAAGAGCTGAACTTAAATTGACTACTTGATGATTAAACTGCTCTGAGCAAAATGTGTACTCCAAATCAATAAATTATCCTTAAGGATTCCCGGGACGTGCGGTGCGTGTGTACAAATTGTTACTGAAAACAGGAAAATGTTTCAAAATTTGACACTACAGGGGCAGTCGTGGTCTGCTGCCATTTCCTATAACATACAGCGCAGGTCGGGCAGCCTTTTAAATGCATTTACATGGCGTGCGCCACACAGACATCTTAAAACCTAAAAGGTTAGGAATGGATCTCATCGCCATCGCATTGCGATGCCTGCCTCCATTGCGGCGTCCCGTCTGCGCTGATCTCCAGCATCACCTCCATAATTCCCTGAAGGGCAGTACGAGGCGGACGGAAAAAATAAAATAAAATAAGACTGGAAGCCGGAACCGAGAACGATCCTAGCCGACTGTCCTTCCCACCGAGAAAAATAAGAATTGCTGCACGGCTTGCCGTCCACCCACCGAGAGACATGTCACCGCCCTGCGAGAGCCGGAGACTCAGCGACGCGACACGACACACACCCCGGTCACTGCGCAAACATCCGCAGACTCCCACTGGTAGACACCGTTAAAAACATGACCCTTCTCTCACGGACGGACTGCAGTAGCCGCTTCGTCTCCATTTTCCCGCAGTTCCCCCCGTCACGGACCAAGATGTCGTCCACAGCGGCACAGCCCGACGATCCGTCCTTTTCTCAGAATGCGCCCCATCCGCCAAATATGTCCGTTCATTCACAACTTGGCTTCTCAGCTCGCTATCTCACCCTTTAAACCGTATTCCATCACCTTCCATCAAGACCGACATGCCCAAGCCGGATGACCTTACCGCTCTCCTCCAGTCCCGCTACCGCCGGACCGTTCCCGTTTAACCGGTGCCACCGCACTTCTCGCTTCTCCGATTCAAAATGTCTGCCTCTCCTTCGCTGGAAGGCGACGGTCAGCTGACCGGCGCAGGTGCGTCATGATGTCATCACGCACACCCAAGAGCCCCGCCTGTTTGCTGCCAGCCGGCTGGCCCTGTGCCATTCTTCACTTACGTGTATTCGTACCGAGAGTAAACTCGGGTCCGTAAGTGCTTCAGATTTAACTGAACTGTATTCGATATGTAGCTAAAAGAGATGCAAACAAAGTGTCATATTGCCATAGCCGTAATTAATTTTACATGGACCAGCCGACATACCCTACTTACCCCTGCACTGTTAAGATTATGGACGGCTAGAAATACGTGCGTCGGGGGAGCTCAAAATCAGTAAAAAATGTAATATTCATAGATAGTACTGGTTCATCCACCATCCTAACACTTTATATGTCCCACGGGAAGGTGCAGTTGCCTCCATTATTAAAATTAAATCACTGGATTAGACCTTAAGTCAGAATCTACCGTCAATACTGGAAAAAATAAAGTCACACGAACACGGTAATTTTAGGCAATAAAACTATGTTTATAAATAAAAACATTTTTCCATAAAACAGCATACAGTACAGTATGTATGAGATCGGATGTTTGTCGCTATACATTATCATCTGCTAATTATTAAAAACCAAGGATAAATGTAGTCAGGACAAAAATGCAGAAAGGCTTAATGTTACAAATGAGAAACTGAATACAGAATTTTAATGTTAATAATGAAGTATGCAGAAAGAAAGAGTAAAACCTCTGAAATGTGCCGAGAGGGGAAAGGAGAAGTCTGGCATTCACCAGCTTGCTCCCGCCGTCAGACTGCGTGTTCGTGTCTCTCCGTTACTCCACGTGCACGTGACTTGTGAAAGCCACATCTCCACTGTGGGCCGGACATCACTCACACCCTGCCTGATGGCACATTACCATGGCAACTCACTGCCGGTTAGCAGAAAAAGCTGTTAATAGTACCTCAGTCAGCCCAGAAAAGACTTGGTCATATCATCAGAAAGAACCACGACCCTCTCCAATTCAATTAATCCAGGTCTTTAGAGCAGATCAAACAGTCACCTTTACTCAGAACATCTTCCTCTCACCCCTAACATTTTTATGGAAAAATAAAAACGGGAAAAAGTAAACCAGTCAGCTTGGCGTATATCCACGGTATTGTTGTGTTTAATCTGTCATGAAACGCATCACATTCAGTCCGTTAGAAATGAAAAGTGACCTCTGCTTTCTCCTTATAAAGTGACACCCAGGAGGAGCAGGGACAGGAGACAAAAGGACAAGGGACATGACAAAGGCTGGCGGGGACACAGGACAGAGTGTTTGCCGGGAAGGACGCAGAACTTCAGAAAGAGGTTCTTGGGAATAACACAAAAGCTGCTTTTTTTTTGTTCTTCACTGAAGAAAGTAGCAGCACCAAGCTGCAGCCGGGGGTTATGGGGAGGGGGCAGCGGCAGACAGCCACTGTACCGCTCTATCCATCTCTCACCCCCCCCCCCTTTCCCGTCGCACCTTTTTCCTCACACCCCCATCTCTCAGCACGGATGAGACAGGACCTCTAGTCAGCTGACACTGATCACATGACATCCACAAAGAACTCGCTTGGGTTGCCCATGGCGATGCGGAAGGACTGGCGTGAGGCTGTCAGCTCTGGGGGCACGGAGGCCAGATCACGGCCGGGGGGGGATCCAGGTGGGGCGAGGGAGACCGCAGACGGGGGCTGTGGGGGCAGGCCGGGAGCCCCGTACGCCAGACTGTGAGCGAGGGAATGGGTGCTGCGCACGCTGTGTTCACTGGGGGGCGCTGCAGAGCGCTCGCTGGGCGCCCTCTCTCGCCGAGGCTCGGACTCACTGCCACTGCCGCCCGATTTGGAGTCCGCCGCTCCTGGTCCCGGCTTCGCCTCCTTTTTGCTGCCGCTGCGATTTGAGCCGCTACTGCGGCTCCCTGCGGAGGTAGGAGGAGAGCGTCACTGCTGCTGGACCGTCTCAAGCTGCCAGCTACACCCGTCCAGGCGGCCCTGAGCGGCCCGGCAGCCGGATCTCACCTTCGCTGGGCTGGCTGCCGGCGCTGCCCCCCACTGCGGGAAATCCGTAGGGCTCCAGTGCGGGGTGGGGGCTGTAGGGCTGCGGGATTGGGTACTGGTAGGGAAAAGCCAGGGGCCAGGGCACCGCTCCAGGTACGGGGAGCGGGGCCAGAGTGTCCTGGTCTGACGTTCCACTGGAGCCATCATGCTCTTGCAGGGAGAGGTGGGCCATGTCTGGCGAGGAGCAAATAAACGGGCGGATTACGCACGGCTCCGCTGGGCCGCAGTGACATCACAGGAGCACAAAAGAAATAGGAGTGAGAGTGAGGGAGCAGCAGCTACCACAAGACGCCCGAGGAGCGGGAGAGGTCACTCACTGCCACAGAGGTCCCCGAAGATGTAGTAGCACTGTTCGGAGAAGGTGATCTTGTTGACAGTGTGGCGGATGTAACCGGCCTTCAGCAGGTTGCTAGCGTACTTCCGCGCCTCGCGCCGGTCAGTGAAACCCTCCACGTGGCGGAAGAGCCAGTCGACCACGTCCGATCCTGGAGCCCAAGACCAGCGTCTCAGTCAGCAGCATTTAAGGGACGGGAACTCACTGTGTCTGTGGGGGGGTGGGGGGCGCCGACACACTGTACCGATGAAGGCGTTCGGGATGGTAATCTTCAGCCACATCCTGTCCCGCACTTCCAGCCCTGACTCAGGGGAGGCCATTGCCTTGGCGACAGTCGCCATGTCACTGTGGATGGACAGGTGGAAGTCGTCGAAGCCTGGCAGGGGACAGCGGAGCACGTGCAGAATCAGCCGGGGGGGGGAAGACACGGAGGTGTCCGGGGAGAACGTCAGCGGAGCGGGCCACTTACGCTCCGTCTCGGGGATGGAGCTGGTGATGGAGGAGCTGGTGGACGTGATGGTGCTCATGGACGGGCTCATGCCGTAGACGGGGTAGGCCCCCGTCATGGCGGCCGTGTGGGACACCCAGGCAGCCGGGTCAATGGGCCGGATCGGCTCACCTGGAAGGGGGAGGGGGGTATGATGGCGGGTTTGACTACAGGCTTTAATTGATATTACTGTAAGAGAGCTGGAGCTGTTTGAAAAGGCTGCCTGGAGGCGACACTCACTGCGGGGGAGGGTGAAGCAGCCCCTGGGACTTGGGTCCCAGCACTTAGCCACCGTCAGTGTGATGGGTCTGCAGTGGGCGAAAGAGCGTCAGTAGGGCACCCCCCTGCTGCCAGGCCGTGCCCACCCCCATCACCGCCACTCACCCTGGCTTGTGCACTATCTCCCGCAGTACCCTCACCGCGTCGTCGTTGCTCATGTTCTCGAAGTTGATGTCATTCACCTGGGGAGGGCATCGGAACAGCGAGGGCTGTGAGGGTCGATGGCTTAGAGACACACCCCCCCCCCTTACGCTAACGCACCTGCACACACACACACCTGCAGGAGCATGTCCCCGGGCTCGATGCGGCCGTCTGCCGCCACCGCCCCGCCCTTCATGATGGAGCCGATGTAGATGCCCCCGTCTCCTCGTTCGTTGCTCTGCCCCACGATGCTGATGCCCAGGAAGTTGTACTTCTCTGCGGAGACCCAGTGTCCTGCTCACTCACTCACGGCACTTTCAGTCAATTACGCTCCTCATAGGACAGTCTATGACCGACTTGTGCCTGCCTCTTGCAATTTCACTTCAGGACACTAGGTGTCGACACGCTTCAAGGGACTGACTGACTGTGCAGCAAAGTGGCCCACAGCCTTTAACATTTATTGTTCAGTGATTGTTTGAGACAGCAGTTTTACAGCACTGCCCCCCAGAGCTTAAGACGCTTACCCATGTTTAAGGTGACTGTGATGATGTTCAGAGACATGGTGGAATCAGTGATGCTGCTGAAGGACGATGACTAGAGAGAGAGAGAGAGAGAGGGGAATAAGTGGGTGGGCCCATGCACGCACCAAACACGCCCCCTCCTCTCTGATTGGCCCGTCATGCTCTCACCCTCTCCATGCGGGGGGTTTTGGGTTTCCGTCGCCGACGGCGATGTCGTCGCATCAGACGGGAGGAGCTGCTCTGTTCAGTGGAGCTGCTAAACCTGGAGGGGAGTGGGGGGGGGGGGTAATGTGTGAGAGCGGGCCACCAGGTGATAGTGGGTGGCTGTCAGCAGATCGCCTGCATTCACCTGCTGGCTGCGTCCTCCTCCTCCGAGTCCACGAAGCTGGTGGTGTCCAGCTCGCTGCTCATCAGGGTGGAGGAGCTCTCATAGCCCCCCATCTCCGCCCGCTGCGAGTGTCCATTCATGCGACCACCTGGAGTGTGGGGGGCAGGGTTTAAAACTCAGACACAGTTCCAGGAAATTGTTTGGATACAACTACCAATAGAATGGTTAATTTCTACCATTATCTAAATTTCAGAATAATTATATAAGCATCAAAATTTCCTGGAATGGAACCAGAAGGTTGCCGGTTCAAATCCTATGTTCAGTAGAGTGATTGGGTCCAATCACTCTACACCATTGGATCATTGGGACCTTAAGCAAGGCCCTTAACCCCAATTGTTCCAGGGACTGGCTGACCCTGGTATCTCCTCTACCCTAGTTCCTGCTTCCCCAGCTGTCTTTGGCTTGGCGTGTCGAAACGTTTCACTATAACTGCATGTATAAAAGTAATTAAAGAAGAGTGAGAGAGGAGATTGTGAACAGCCCCACCCAGTGCGCTCACCCGTGTCCCTCCGGCGGGGCCTCTCCCGCTCTCGCCGCACGCACGCCACCGAGTCCGTCTCCGTCTCATTGTCCAGGTTGTCCTGACTGGCTGCAGCATTGGCACTGGGGGGCAGGGTGGGCATCAGTCAGCAAGCTGCCCTTATTAAGATCCAGTTAATAATCACACACACGGGTCACAGCATTACCAGACGCCTCAGTGCTGAGCTTTTCCAACAAGGCTAGTCTGCAGCTGTATTACAGATCCGCATAAAGCACCGTCATACTTCCCATAAACGCTTGCATACCGCACATATAAATCATGGGATCAAGTCCCAGTCTGCTTGGCAGGTGTATAAAATGTCCAGTTAGTCCAGCAAGCAGCTCTGCATTTCCAGTCTGTAGCCATTAATATTCCAAGTGACTATATATAGGATTTTCCATCTAAGATTAATGAAATGGCACAACAAAAATACCACGTGTTTAAATTATATATCACCTTAATGTATTTGAGTTTTTACAAGAATCTCATTACGTTGCAAGCTTCCGAAATACGCACTTCTATCTATTTAATACGATACCCACCCCCACGACACTGAAGGTCTTTCTTTGGGTTGAAGTGGGGGAAAAAAAAACATGCAGAATAAAACAATCCAAGGGTCTGAGGTCTGCTTTGATATCATTCGGACATACAGATGCTCCTCTACTGTGTACGAGATGCGTCCTGAACAGTCGTTCGTAACTTGGAATGTTCATAAGTCGTTATTCAACATCATTTTAAGGTTATACGCAAGTACAAAGGACTAGGATGCTGGGAGTACGAACGCTACGCTGCTGCGCGGCGGGAGTAGCGGCCAGAAGTCACACTAGGCGGAATTGGTGCGTAGAAGAAAAAAAAATGATGTTGTGGACTGGAAACGGGAGCCCAAGGAACACAATTTGGACCTACAGTCCTCTTTGTTCATATGTCTGAAAGTTCGAAAGTAGAGAAACATCTGTGATGTTACAGGCCAAGGCAGCTGCCGTTGCAGTGCTCACACATGTCCACTAGAGGGATAGATGGTGCATGCTTGGGACAGAATCACTGGACCTGCTCAAACCCTTCACAACGGAGCCAGACACAGTGCAGCCTGTGGCAGACCTGTGCTGCAGGATGGATGGAGATGGGACTACTGTAGCCAGGGGATATATATATACACACACACACACACACACACAGAAGAGGAAAACACTGACTGAAATGATGGAGGCCTGGAGTCCCCGATGCCTCCGGTCCGCTCCAAGGGGGGGGGCAGGTCCAACTGGCTGTCAGCACACACAGAGCCACCGTCTGACTGTGCGCCATCCGCAGACACCAACTGAGCACAGAGAGAACGCGACACGGTGAGGCGGAGCAGTACACAGCCTCGCACAGCACGCGACGAGCACCTAACACACTCATGCCTGTACTGGCAGGGATATGAGGGTACAGCTCCAGTAGACTGTGCGGCCAAAGGCAGACAGGAGCAGGGTAGTCAAACGCATTATGACAGAACACACAAAGAAATATGTGCAAAACACACACACAGAAAAAAACTCATGTTAAGGTCAGTAAAGGCAGAGAAACCCCAGGAGGGGAGCTGTGCTCACATTCAGATGAGGTGAAGCAGGAGGACACACGCGCTACTCAGCTAGCAAGCGACGGGCGTTTGCCACTTTTGCCTGATTCGATCTTCTTGTTAGGCTGGGATATTTATGGAGCTTTCACGCAGATCCTATGACTGCGCTGCAGTAATTTAATCTGGCTTTAAAGATGACCGCGCCCTCTTCACACATTATCAAAGCACTCACTGGGGACCAGACCTAGCAGCAAAGCACACATTCTGGCCACCAGGGGTCACTAGTTTTCTGCTTCCTGAAGGACCAGTATGATAGGTAACATCTTTCTAATCCTTTTATCCAATAACCCCCATGTCAATGTCTTGAATATGGGTTCTATTCTTTTTAAATTGTGCATACCTGGATTGTTTTCTTATGTTCTACGTTGTCTGTGAATGTACTGCCAGAACAAATTCCCAGTACATTTAGTTGTACCTGGCCAGTAAAGCCCGCACAGACTTCAAAAGCACACAGATAGTGGTGACCAGCAGAGGGCGCTCACCCAGCACACGACTCGGCCGTTGAAGCAAGGCAGCCTGGCGTTGTCATCCGAGATCTCCTCCTTCACCACCCTGAGGAATGGACAGATAAGTCTCACTTCTCCCACGTACCCACACACACACGCACGCTTGTGTGTCTTACCGCCAACACAGTGGATTCACACAAACAAAGGAAATAAACATCACTCACATTATAAACAAACAGTCCCGTCAATCAGGCAGTCAGACCCCCAGTCACTCATAGAAGAGGCATCACCCCCCAAGCTCAATGCCAATGGGGAGGGGGACACAGAGTAATGGCACTCATTAAAACACTGGCCCATATGGTGACATGTAACTGGATCATTATTCGAAAGATTTATATTTTTTAATAGATTCCAATACTGTAGAAAATAGGAAACAGGTTCATCAAGTCAGTGTCTTTGGTTATCAGGAGATACATGAACAACCCCCGCCCCCCCCCCACCCCCCCCCCACACAACACCCCCCACACAGAGGAAGCCACCCTTACACATGGGACACACACAGGAAGGAGCCACATTCAAGTTCTCCCACCATGTTGCCATAAAAAAAAAAAAAAACAAACAGAGGCGCCCTTTAACCAGACAGCCTGCAGGAAACGCACCCCTCCTGTCAGGTGATGCGGCAGCGTCCAATCAGACCTGATTGCTAAACCTCCCAACAGTGCGCAGGAGCGACATGGGAGAACAGACATTAAAAAAATAAATACCATGTGGACAGAAGCAGGGGCCTCGCCCCGCATTCTGCAGAATTTCTCCCAAGTGAGAAAAAGATAGGAGGAACCCCTGGCTTCCCTCTGTTCATTCTGTTCCCTTTGCCACGACCGTGTTGGCTTCGAGTTCATGAAACAATGTTACAGTAAATCATACGCCTAAATGATAACCATATGAAAGCGGTCAGCCGATGACACAGTGCCTTCGAAATTATCTGCATTTGCTTCAGAAAGAGGAGCAGCCCACGGCTTCACCACTCCAGCTTCAGCCAGCCATAGCTTTGAATGCAGAGTTGCTCACACCGCAGTTCGTTCCGGTTCAAAAGCATGTGGTTTAGCCGTGTATCTGCGGCTGTATATCGCCTTGCACTCCGCATGTCCTTTACGCACCCAGCGGGTCCCCAGCCTTGTGTTTTTTAAGGCAGGCTTCACGTGACCCTATGTTGAGATCAGTTATATTTATGACTGAATAGTTAAGTAAATAAGCACAGCGATTTGGAGAATGCCCTCACATCAGCCGAGTTCCAATCTGCAAAATGTACGGAATGGGAAATTTACGGCCTGAAAGCACTCACTCTCTGTGGAGGGGGGCCCGTTAGTCTCGTAATAAGGCTTAGAACCATCTATTACCCAGAAGACATGCCCACATCCCAAACAGATCCTGAGTTTCTCATGAACACTTTGGGGTGTTAAAATAAACATAGCAGTCGAGCTCATGAGAAAGACAAACGGGAAGCAAAAAAATACAACAGCATTCTGATGCCATTTGCTGTGGGTTACATGTAAAAATGAGGTGATGAACTTAATCAATCCCTCAAGGAAATTCAAAATATTAAGGGTATGTAATCCCCCTAAATCCTACATAAACATTCTCCAGGCAGGACGACAGGGGACAGCAGGATGGTGATCTTCAGTGCCCAGGTCAGACTGGCAGCTAAGGTCATGTAGACTACAGCTGGAGTCACTTCTACCCCCTCTCAATGGGAGTGTGAACCACCTGACCACTAACTAAACAAGGTCTTGTAAGGTGTAAATGCTGACGTTACCCAGGCCAGCATTATGCAGGAACAAAAGGCAAGCGAGGTCCTGTTTTAAGACAGGCACACTTTCCACAGTTAGGGCACCCAAGCAGGATCTTTTACTCTCTCTCTTGCTCACTCACACACCCAGGAAATACAGGGGCAAAAAAAAAGTAGGTCAGCCTCCTTAAAGGAAGCATTATTAAAGCAAAGACGAGGGAGAGTCAGTGACTGTCAGGAAACCCAAGTGTTGCTTCACACACTGAGGAAGACGGCGATGGTTGCTGCAGATATGTCAGGCATTGAAAAACACCCAATCTGTTCCAAGGCAACCCCACCGGCCCTCCACCATCAGCAATCACAGGCTGCTGCCAGACTGAAACCAGTCAGTGCATACCCCCAGACACACCAGGGTGGCTGCCCGGCTTCAGGAACGTCTGCTGGAGTGGAGGAAAAGAGCTTGAGATTCCGCACCCCAGAGAGCCTGCGCTCCTTCTCTGTCCCTCACACAGGAACCCAGAGACAGTGGCTGAGCCAACCAGTGAGAACTCCACTTTGTCAGCAATAGGTGCACACACACAAGAGAGCCATTTACTCCCTAATCCAGTGAAGGGATGTATTCAGGGAAATCCACATTTAAATTACCAGTGCAGTTTAATTTCGTTTTCTGTAGTACATAATCGGTAATTACCCCCAAATTCTGGGTAGAGGCAAATAGTATATGGGTGTGTTTACGGGAGAGAGGACACGGCTTGCGTGTTAAGGGTGATTAATACGAGAGCTCTGGTCATTGTTTACATCTACGGGGGGCGTTTGTGTTCTGTAAAGGAAAAGTAAGAAGTGAAATGACAGCTTTTTGTTTGGCTTCGTTATCATAACAATGTAGGACACCCCCCAGCACCCTCCTCGGAAAGCGGCCTGACCGCGTCCGGGTCCGAAGTGCATCGGCCTGGTTGACGGGAGACGGGACGGGATACAGTGCTGTCCACTTTAGTCTTTATTCCCGTTTGAGATACTGACAGATCCAGGGCCCGGGGAGCGCCAGCCCGTCCGCAGCGATCCGGACAAAACAGAACCGGCCTGCGAGAAACCCACAGGACAAGAGGACCGCTCGGCCCTCCGCCCCCCGTCCGCCATTTTCACTCTTAAGCCCGGCCTGCAGTTCGGCCAAAATCCGAGGACCCGGGGCGGCTAGCAGACGGGGGCAGACCTCCAGAACAACCCTGCTGACCAAGCCAGACCCGGTCCGCCCCGGTGTAAAAGCACCTATGACAGCGGCCCTCCCCCGGCCCGTCTCAGTGTCCCGGGCCAACCCCCCCCCCGCAGAAGCAGCCTTTATTTCTGCTTTACCATTATATTACAAAAAGCTGAATCGTCAGTAACCGCCGCCAGGATTGTAAAATGGAGGCAGGACAAAAGCGGCACATTTTCGGGAGAGCGAAGGAGTGTCGCGACCCGCGTCCCCTCAGCTCGCTCCCGAGGGCCTGGGCCCCCCTCCAGCCCGGCGTCTGTCCCGCATCTGCTGTGCCCGCCGTCCCGGGCCGGGGTGCCCCTCGTCGGACAAAGACGGGATGCGGTCTTACCCGAAATCATCATCCATGGACTTGAAGAAGAATTTGTAGTTGGGCTTGTTAAGGACATTTTTAAAGTCCGCCAGAGTGACCCGGTCGGCCGCGACGGGCAGCTTCACCAGGTAGGGGGTCTCCTGCTCGTCGAGGTGATAGATAATTTTTGTTTCCCCCATGGCGGCTCGCTGGGGAGGCGCAGGCCCGGCGCATTCAGCCCAGGGTGGCGGCAGTCGGCAGCCCGGCGCCGGTTCCTGCTCAGCTTCACCGCCGCCGGCCTCCTTCTCTCCAGTTTAGCCGAAGCTCTGCCTCCGCGTCTCTTTGTCTCCGCCGCGGTGGAGGAGGGACGCTCTATTCCCCAGGCGGCGGTCCGGCGGCGGGCTCTGCCTGCCCCTCTCCCCCAGCAGCTGTCTGTCCGTCAGTCTTCAGCTCTGCGAGTCTTCCCAGGAACTCCCTCTACAGGCGGAGGAGGAAACGCGCAGCGACCCGGTCCGCTTCGGTTGGGGCCGGTTCGGGAGAACCACGCCGACCCGCGGTGAGAGACTCCGCTACAGACTGTTAGGGATTGCTGCAGGTGAAGACACCCGGCTCTGACTGACACGGTTCGAACTGCGGTCTCACGGACTCGTGGCGCTGGCGATTTTGGACAGAACCACGCAGAGCTTTGGGAAGCATCGAGTCTCCCGTGCTGACCCCTTGGAGCCGGAGGGGGGCTCCCTGTGCTCCCTTGCCTTAACGTTAAGGCTGAACGGAGTGACTGCGCCCCCTGCCGGACACGCACGGCTGCCCCCCTTCTCTTCCCTCCAATCCCCAACTCGACCGGTTCGAAAAGGCAATCGGTCATTGTGGATTCAGTAATATCAGCAGTACCGGACCGGCCACTCTGTTTCGCAGAGCAACAACATTACGTATAATTCAGACATAATGGCATCTGGGTTTAAAAAAAAGAAAAAGAAACTTGCTTCTTTTTAATCAAATTGCCTCCACCATGTCTTCCAGCAATGGTGTTGCCAGATCTCGATTAAACGCGCTGGAACATTATATCACTTGCGACAGGGGTGACCAATTTTATCTAGAAAGGGCCCCTGTGTATTCAGGTTCACTGCAACTCCCTAATTAGATTACTAATTAATGTACTGATTGGCTGAAGAGTCCTCACACCTGGGTTTGGACAGCTGACGTAAAGGTTACCCCAAAAACCATTCACACTAACCCTTTGAAGATAAGATTGGCCAGCCTTGGCTTGCACGGATGTTGTGCTGAATGCAGACTGATACCCGTCCAGCTTTGAGGTAGCGTCGCTTCCGTAAAGAGCAGCCGCCCTCGGACACGCGGCGGTGTTAATCACCCCGAATGCATACGCTCTGTTAGCTTGTGGCTTGTCTGGCACTCACGCTAATAGGAGAGATATACGATCACACTGCACAAGCCTCCATCTCCATCTGTACCGGGAGAAGAGCAAAGTGGACAGTGTGTGTTTGTGTAGAGAAGTCACACAAGGAGCCCAACACACGGCAATCCTGTTTAATTATATGAACACAGCCAAAATGTGCTGGTGTTGCCCTTTGTGCAAATCAACAAGAGATGGACCGAAGGAGCCCCGGGGGA
>JAABNY020000035.1:566389-612560 GCA_015164015.2 Brevimyrus niger
GTTGTAGCACAGCAGCTCAATATTACCTTCATTCCTCCATTATTCCACACAAGAGACAGAATTAAGGACATTCAGATTTAGAAGCTTTCACTCTCCCCCATCATAAAAAGCTACATTTTCATCATCCAATCAATAGCCACGAGACACAGGAGCCCTGTGCTTATAGAACAGGAGCGTAGCTTCACAGTGGTCTGGGTCCAAAAGGCACTAAGGCGGTCAGAATCCCCCCCCCCCCAGAGTAGGCTGCAGTGTCACCCAGCAAGAGGGCGTGGCTTGATCCCCATGTTAATATACATCACTGTTCTAGTTACCCAAGGCACAGTGTAGTGTTTACCAGAAGGAAAAGGGTCAGTCAATTTAGCTAAAACTGCCATGTATGAAGATCCCCTGCTAGACTGAAGTACCATAATCGTCACCTCCCTCCACCCTTAACAGCAGACTGTAAAGTGGTCCATGACACTCGGTCCCATTCTACAACAGGAAGTCCACGTCCTGATAGCAGCATGGCCAGAGGTGGGAATTTCAGGTCCTGAAAGTAAAATATCCATGCCATGATTTTGTTCCAACCAAGCAGTTGAGTACTCTGTGACTGTGGCTCTTTATACTCAGCTGGTTGGCTGAAACAAAATTTTGGTCTGGATTTGTACTTGCCGGACATGAAGCTTTCCACCCCTGGGCATGGCCCAGAATAACACGGCACACACACTCTCTCTCCAGGGACTGTGACCAAACACGTGCGATAAAGAAACCCAGAGGAGCTTTAGGGTTTAGCCTACGAGTGTCAGGCACAGAGCAATAAATAAAGGAGGATGAATCTGTGTCACTGTTCTGGTCCCGTTCCATCCAATCAGGATTCCGGGACACATGACCAGGTCTCCCCTGTCAGGCGGACACGTTGACGTTCCGCAAGGAGATGCAGCCTGTGCTGGGCATGTCCGCGGGGGTGGGGGTTGGTGCAGGGGGGGTGACAGGGAGCAAAGGCAAAGGAGTCCCACTGGGGGGCGTGCTGCTCTGGAACAGGATCTGCTGCAGGGTTCGACGCAGGTTGGGGTGCATTCTGGCCTGAGTCTGAGAGAAGACCTCTGGAGCGAAGCATTTCATCACCCCAGCGCAGAGATCCTCGTACAGCGGGACTGTGTACATACGGGAGGTCTGGGGGGAGATATAATCAGAATTGAGTTTTCCATCTTCACACATTCATGATTATAATTAAGGGTCCAAAGTATTTGGACACTTATTGTTTTTATCCTTGTTATTACTGTGGACAGGAGCACCTGCTAGCCAATGCAGTAAATCAGCCAAGCTGGGAGGCGCTCTCAGCTATCGTATTAAACATGCACACCGCGCTACGTCACAAATAAGACGCGTGACACACTTCAAGAGTCCGTTGGAGTCTCCCTTACGTGTTTGTGCAGAAAGCTACGGACCCGGGGCAGGTCTGGGTAGAACCTGTTTCGCACCACGATTTGCAGCCAGCGAATTTGCACCTCGGCATTCATGCCGTCCAATAGCGCAGAGTAGCAGCATGACAGGCGGGTCATCACTTCTGAGGGACACACACGACAGCCAATCACAGATGAGGTAGGCCGGCATGGCACGCATGTCCACTGAACGTGATTGTTTTGCCGGCGCAGGGGGTCAGTAGAGGGATACAAACGTATACAGGGGAGGAGGCGATAGAGGGAAAGCAGAACATGGCTTTGGGGTGTACCTTGAGGAAGGGGGGATCGGTCCAGGAGGCGGTCCAGGAAGAGCACTGTCTGAAAGGAACTCCAGGAGGACAGGTCAAAGCTGGCGATGGCCTGGGGTTCAGGGACCTCCTCCCCCCAAAGGTCACACAGGCACTGCACAGGCTCCGTGAGAATCGCCCCCGCGGAGAGGTCCGGCTCGTAGAGAGGGGGGCCACATTCATTCAGCCAGCGGTCAAAGTCCAACCCTAGATGGAGACAGAGAACTGTCACACCGTGACCGTCCCGCATCTTCCAGGCACTCGAGGGCCCCAGGCTCACCTTCCCTCTCCTTCAGTTGGGGGAAGAAACCCAGGAAGAGGTTGAGCAGGTCCTCTGCCACCACGCTGCAGAACTGGAACTGCTGAATGTAACTCTGCGAGGAGGAAAAGAAGCAGCTGATGAGGAATGAGGGGGAGAAGAGAGCGACTGTGTGTGTGTGTGTGTGTGTGTGTGTGTGTGTGCGCGCGTGCGTGCGTCCGCTCCTCACCCTCAGGAAGCTGTCGAAGCTCTGTATGTCCCCACACAGGTGGGACAAGTAGGACACAAAGCAAAAGCCTTTTTCATACGTGAAGAGGTTCATCAAGCTGCTAGGGTTCACTCCTAAGAAAACAGACAGGCTAATATGTTCATCACAAATGGGCATCTTTAACATTATTCAAGACACGGAGGCACTTAGACATTATCATCTCACACGGAGACACTTGTCACATGACCTGGTATTTTACTGGGGCATTCCTGTGTACCGTGCACATGGACATCGGGCAGCTGAAATACCTGGTTCGCACTTGACCTGCAGCTTGCTCATTGGGTTGGTGTCTCCTAGGAGCCTCATCTGCCGGTGCAGAGCGTCCAGACGGAACATGGTCTCCAGACAGGTAAAAGCCTCGCCTGAGGAGCACAGACGGGTCAGAGGGGATTGGGGCGTTCCTCACAACCTCAGCTCTGACGCGTCCCGCGCGTACCATAGGCCTCGGTGGTGATGCGTCTCTGGGCGTACGTGGCCAGTCCTTCGCTGAGCCACATCTCCTCCCAGGTGGCGTTGGTCACGGCATTGCCGAACCAGCCGTGGGCGATCTCATGGATGACGTCGATCAGGAGGAACTCGTGGCTCTCCAGGATGGAGGAGATGATGAACGTTAGGCAGGGGTTCTCCATGGCAACGACGGGGAAGGAGGGTGGCAAAAACACGATGTCATACCTGGGGGGGGGGGGGGGTAGCGCGTAGAGCATGAGAAGCATGGGAGCAGTGACTAAAGCAAACCACAGTAAAGTAAGAGGCACCTAACTGGGAGAAAAGTGTGCATGTAAAAGTGGACTCTGTGTCTGTTATATTTGTGTGAGAAATCGGTCAGTGTCCATTAGATTAGAACATATAATCCATTCCCATAATTGCTTATTTGGAAAATGCTTTTTACCCAAAGAGGCAAGGTGCTTTCCCACCTCAGGAACCAGAACCTTTTTCAGGCACCAGGAACTTCTATTGTGTTCCCACTGCAGGAACTGGTTCCTTGGATATAGTTCCTTTATTTTTCCTATTTTTTAATTCCCTACTCCAGACTAGGTACTTTTCCCACCGACCAAGAACTATTATGTGAGGCTTCTAGCGATAAAATGATTGGTTGTCTCCAAGCACTGGCTCCAACTTGGAAGCTATGGAGAAGTGCAAGGAAAAGAGATAGAAGTAATGGAGCAGAAACTGAGCAAATAGAATTATTTTTGTATCTCGGTTACATTAAATGCATTAATAAATAGCTTATTTGCTTGCATCTCCATATTTCTGCATTGGAAAATTCGATCAGTAACCGGCGAGCTTCTGATATCGCTGGAGACAGCATATCGCGTTTATTGTTTTTTTTCTTAATTCTCTGGAAAATAAAAATCAACCTGCTGGCCAGATTTATTAATGAATTAGAAACATGTTGCAGGTTACATAAATAAAATTTAAATAAACTACAATTTGTCCCATATTTTCAGACCATGCGATTGATCTGCCCAACAAACTACTAATGATACTTAATTCTCCGTTGTTTTGCAGTGATGGTGCAGCTTCGTATGAAACCATGTATAAAGTTTAACCTACAAGTTTTTTGTGTCTCCTACGGTTAACATAAAGGTCATAGCTCCTGTTGTGTGGTGGGAAAGCAACACACGTGTAAGTGGCCCGGAACTACAAATATTCCCAGTCGAGATGGTCCAGGTACTCAGAACTAGAAACTAAGACTCCTGAACTTCAGTGAGAAAGCGCCTACAGTCGTGGCTAAAAGTTTTTTCAGAATGACAAGAATAAACATTTTGATAAAGTCTGCCGCCTGAGTTTTTATGATAGCAATTTGCAAATACTCCAGAATGTTCTGAAGAGTGATCAGATGAATCACAATTAAATGGCATCTTTGCCAAGAAAATAATCTGAAAATCCCATTTCGACTGCATTTCAGCCCTGCCAGAAAAGGACCTGCTGACATCATTACAGTGATTCTATCGTTAACACGGGTGCGAGTGTTGGAGGCTGGAGATCACGCTGCTTCAGATCACGCTGATTGAGTTAGAATAGCAGACCGGATGCTTTAAAAGGAGGGTGGTGCTTGAAATCATTGTTCTTCTCCTGTTAACCATGGATACCTGCAAGGAAACGTTTGCACAAAAATAGCTTCACAGGTAAGAATATTGCTGCTGGTAAGATTTATCAGATCAAGAACTTCAAGGTGAGGCTCAGTTGTTGTGAAGGCGGCTTCAAGGTGTCCAAGAAAGTCCAGCAAGCACCAAGATTATCTCCTAAAGTTGATTCGGCTGTGTGATCAGGGCACCACCAGTGCAGAGTTCGCTCAGGAACGGCAACAGGCCGAAAGTGAGTGCATCTGCACAAACAGTGAGGCAAAGACTTTTGGAGGATGGTCTGGTGTCAAGAAAGGCAGCAAAGCAACCACTTCTCTCCAAGAAAAACATCAGGGACAGACTGATATTCTGCAAAAGGTACAGGGATTGGACTGCTGAGGACTGGGGTAAAGTCATTTACCTTTGCGATTGTTTGGGGCATCCAAAAAAAAAAAGATCGTGCAGAAAAGAGAAGCTGAGCGCTACCATCAGTCCTGTGTCATGCCAACAGTAAAGCATTCGAGACCCTTCACGTGTGGGGCTGCTTCTCAGCCAAGGGAGTGGAATCACTCACAGTTTTGCCTAAGAACTCAGCCACAAATAAAGAATGACAGCAACTTCTCCCAACCATCCAAGAACAGTTTGGTGATGAACGATGCCTTTTCCAGCGTGATGGAACACCGTGCAAAAGTAATAACCAAGTGGCTCAGGGAAGAAAGTATCCAGATTTTGTGTCCATGGCCAGGAAACTCCCCAGACCTTAATCCCATTGGGAACTTGTGGTCAATCCTCAAGAGGCGGGTGGACAAATAAAAATCCACAAATTCTGACAAACTCCAAGCATTGATTATGCAGGAATGGGCTGCTATCAGTCAGGATCTGGCCCAGACGTTGACTGACAGCACGGCAGGGCGAATTGCAGAGGTCTTGAAAAAGGAGGGCCAGCACTGCAAATATTGACTCTTTGCATGAATTTAATGTAATTGCCAATAAAACCCTTTGACACTCATGAAATGCAAACTTCAGTATTACCATGGAAATATGACAAAATGATCTACAAAAACCGAAGCAGCAAACCTCATGAAAAGTTTTAAAAACTTTTGGCCACGACTATATACACTTTTTGAAAAAGCAGTCATTAGTGGAGAGAAAGCCCTCCACTTATCTCGGAGGCTGGAAGTCAGAGCTGGGAATGATGTCACTCCCAAGTTAAGCGTGTTCCAGCACAAGTCGGAAAGCCATTCTGCAATGCGAGAGACCCATGCAAAAAGCAGGACTTCTCGCTTAACCAGATAACTTGTTGGATTGAAAGCACCTTTATCTTTATTCACTTACATTTAGCCCAGACTACCTTAAATTCGACAAGTTATCCGGCTAAACAAGAAATCATGCCTTCTGAAACAGACCCCGGTTCTAGCCCAGTTCATTCTTAGCCATTGTTAAATATAAGTTGATAATGCAGATACAAAAACAGTAGCAACATGTGCACAGATCGCAGTTCGACAGTACTGTCTGTACGACCAATTTAATGAGCCACAAATTACATGCAAATGCTAAGAAACGGCATATAGCATAATAAACAGCAGATATCCCTTCTGTTAATGAAGGGCACAGTCAACTGCAATTCTGAGTTCTGGGTTGCAGAGGTTCCTCTGACTTTCTGAATTGGATCTCTGACTCCAGAGGCTGTTCCAGCTGAAATTTCCAACTAAGAACTGAGAATTTCTGACTTCGGAGCTCAAGGCATATGTAGCATGACCCTGGGATTTGAACCGGCAACCTTCTGATTACAGGCACAGCATCCTACTGCCCACTGAGTCACACATGACCCCCATTAACATTTCCATTACAATGTGTTTGTGTGTCATCTCACTCCTAGTGTCTGTTAAAGTGTATGTGTGAAATCTGACCCTCAAGTAAAGCCACATCAAAATACAAACCAGATAATCAGTGCTTTGACTAGTGTTGAGGATCCTCTTATTAGCGACACTCACGGGAGAACTGAGATCTTGAATCCGAGGCATCAATCTCAGTTGTACATTAGTCGCTAACATCTGATACTCAGCTGGATTGGGAGACGGGACCCAGACCTAACAGCATCCTCACCTGCCCCAGACATAGGGTCCGAACAGCCCCTCTGCCACGGCCAGCCAGCGCTCCACACTGCCCCCTAGTTTGCTGACAGCACTGGTGAGGATGCAGGGCTCCGCCCACACACGGCTCCTAGGGGACAAGAGAGGGGACATTTGTCCTGCTACTCATTTTCCCAACGAGTCCTTGAACAGCCCTGTAACCATGGCGATGCCCTCTCTGGAGCCAGTTGCTGCCATGCCAACTGTTCCACTGGTTAAGTCTGAGTGACTCTTTCCACTGATCTCCTACCCCTGGGAAAAGAACCGCTAGGACCGACTATCGCCATGACAACCCCTCTCCCGTCTCACCGGGGGCCAATGTCGGCTGGCTGCAGATCTCCTGCCACCAAGGCAACCAGATAGGCCGGGACAGGGAACTCCATGGAAAACTGGAACGCCCTGTCCTGCTCTGAGTAGGCACTGTGCGAGGCACTCATAAGCACCGTCACTCCCTCGGGAACCTGCAGGGGGAGCTAGTGGTCACATTTCATCTGGCTGACACACAGAGCTGCATTTTCAGAGCATATGAAGGGCAGCCTTCTTCGTGGCTGGGGGGTCCAAGGCAGAGTCTAAAAAAAGCTGGGAATCTGGCCCCATGCACAAGTAATCTGCATGCAGCCGTAGCACCCCAAGCCCGACAAAAGGGCAGGGGCTGTTTATGCCACATAGGGCGATGCACGGGCATGTTTCTAATGTGTGGGAATGCTCCACCGGTGTTACTAAGGAAACCTGCAGGACACAGCAGCCCCCGAAAAGGACAGCGCCCGACAGGGCAGGACATACGTGCACCGTGGCAGAGTAGGTGCTCTTGACAGCCGGCGTGTCGAAGCAGGGGAAGAAGGAGCGGTTACACACAGAGTGGCCCTGCGTGAAGACCAGCGGGCCCGTCTGGCCCGACGTCAGCCCCGCATCCAGCCACCATATCTGCAGATGGGGGGGGAGTAGGGGGGGGGGGTTGCGGGTGAGGTCACAGTCAGAGCAGACCCGGAGTGTTTAATGGAGGGTACAGGACCGGGTCCATGGTCTGGCGAACAGATCGGGCAGGGAGGAATGATTGGGATGTTCTGCCAGCAGCATCTCTTTCTCGCTCTCACACTCCCACACAGCATTGGGTCAATCACATGAGGATCTGTAAAGGATGCAGATACTTCGAGGGGCGGGGGGGCAGGACTGAGGTCTCAGCATCAGACACACACTCCGATTTGGGACAACGTACAGATTCGTACCAAGGGGCGGCCGAGCTCCCGTGAATATAATTGCCGTCGATATAATCAGTATTAACATGATTACGATTGTGGTATATACATTATGTTTAATATCATAATAATCGACACCATGACAGCCCTACCGCTGGTCCGTCCGTCGTGGTATACCGGACCGTGATCTGTAAAGTCCGTCGCGGTCGAACCACGGCAGTCGGCAGGCTGATGATTAGAGACGAGCCATAGTCGGTAAAGGGGTCCAGCCGGTAAGTGAGCGACAGACAGCGGTCCGGAGAGCCGGCGGCCCCAGGCACCGTACAGTCTATGGAGTGGACCAGCAGGGACGGGTGCGCGTCCAGCACCAGCGTCTGCACCCCGGCCTGCAGCGGCACCAGCTCCAGCACCTGCCGCCCCGACATCTCCTTGGCGGCGAAGTCCAGCCGGAGGTCCAGGTGGAAGTGGCGGAGCCTAAAGCTATGGAAGTTGGACGCCGAGGCGACATCAACCCGCTGGCAACGTTCCGGACACGGACTCGGGCCGCCTTCCACCGGCGCCTTCCGGCAGCAGCACAGGGCCGGGCGCTGTAGGTCGGACATGGCGACTCCGGACGGGAGGATTAAATTAATACTAAAAGTTCAATTAAATTAAAAATAAAAGTCGGGAAAGCGCGACGAGGAGCGGCAGGCGGCATGGAGGCAGCTAGCCGGCTAACTCGCTAGTCAGTCCCTGTGGTCGTAACTGGAGCCAGACGTGTCGAAAAGGACGAAGTCAACATTATACTGAATTAAAAAGAGAAAACGGAGCGTGAGGGAAGAAGGGAAAATCCGCGTAAAGACTGCCGGAGCCAAAGTCCAAATTGCGCATCCCGCTCCTTCCAGGGAAAGAGGATTCAGCGCCGGGGGAGACGAGACGAGAGAGCCGGAGAAAAACGGAGGAAAAAAGGAAGAAAACAGGACAAGAAGAGAGGCAGAAACGAAAGAAGCCGAGTGCAGGGACTCCAGCCGAAAACAGGAAGTGAAAACGGAGGAAATCACTCCGGGAGAAAAGTTTTCGGGCTGAAGGGGGCGCTATGGAGGCGGTCCGGGGTCCGGCGGCCAAAGCGATTTACCTCAGCTACACCGGAAAAACCGGCGGCGTACCGACAAGAAGCCGGGCGCTTCGGCTGCCGATAAACGGTTTGAGGGCAGCCGAGGGGCCGCTTCCTCTTTCTTTCCGGGATCTTCGCACACATTCACACGCCCGGTGCTGCTGGCCCTGTACGGCGGAGCGCCATCACGGGAATCGGCTTAGGTCTTTCCACCATTTTCAACTCTAACTTCAGGCGTATTGAGTCGGATGGACATAGTGTTCCGTACACGTGTTGTCTGGGGCTGGAAGCTGCTCCCGACTCTGTCACATGAGTAAGAGGGACCGTGAAGGGCAGCGTCGTGAGGACAGTCGGAGAATGTCACCCAGTGCGGCGAGCAGCCATCTGCCCTCGTTTGTTGCCGTACTGACTTTCATTGCGTGTGTTTATGAAGATCTGTGCTACAGTACTTTGTGCACGAATTTTTCCAAGTTTATATGACTCATTATGTTCCGGTGAATGATTGTGTACAGATTCGTGTGCAGGACTGTGAGTACATCTCTGCTGAATACTCTTGATCAAACACACAAGTGCAAATGTATCCATAAAATAGGTTTATTAACATATCTGCTCCCTTCTTGCCTTTTCAATGCGCTTAACGCATCATGCTAAGGCAATAAAACTAGGAAAAACACAGAGACACACACGCGTGTGCACACACACGCACTGTAAGGTCCACCAGAGGGCTGTTGTTACAGCAGTTTCCCAGGCTAAAGCCTGGTAGCAGATAGCAGCCCTGGGTTAAGGTCCTGACATGACACACTTTTAGAGAGCCCTAACCCACCAGCTGGGGGAGCTCTAGCACAAGGGTGTCAAACTCCAGTCCTGGGGGGCTGGAGCCCTGCGTAGCTTAGTTTTTTCCCTGTTCCACCACAAATGATTCACCTCAAGAGCCGCGTATTAATTAGCTCAAGGAAATGCAAGGAGGTGAATCAGCTGTGTTAAATGAGGGGAAACCCAAAACTGCGTAGGGGTCTGGCCCCCCAGGACTGGAGTTTGATACCCCTGCCTTAGAGTAAGCAGGCTATATCCTTCCAGCAGCTAATTTGAAATGTGCGTGGAGCTGAAGGAACACAGGTTTGTGTGACTTAACCACCTGAACAACACCTCTGGGCATGTGCGCAAATCACCCTAGCCAGGGTCCATGGTTTGAGTCACATGACAACAGCATCACAGAGCTCTGAACACCATTAAATCGTTGAACGGTTTAAGATCAGACTACAATGACAGGTACACACATATGAAAATATACTAACATGTCATACAGTGATGTTTTACATACAAAGTCAGTACAAAATAAACCCAGCATACATCCTTCTCCACAGTAAATATGTGCATATAGATAGATATCCTATAAAACAGACCCTTTTAAATGATTATAGCTACACATGTAAAGCTCTATTGTTCAGTACCAGTTGATCCCTGACCATCTGAGCCAAGAAAGATTTCTGAGCAGGCTTCTCCCAGGACGGCCCCAGCACATGTCCAAGGGCCTCACCAAGCTCAGCACAGCACCCCTGACTAGCAGTGCCTTGTACTGCAGGTGTGCATACAGGTGTGCAGTCAGAGCTGAGGCCAGGACTGGAGCATCTGGAAGGGCGAGGAGGGGACTCCGAGCCCTCCCCAGTGCGGGTCTCCACCCGACGTCAGTCTTAGCCTCTCACGGAGATCTTGTTCTCCACCGCTGCCAGCATGGCACAGAATCGAGAATTCTCATTGGCCAGAAGTTTAGACGGCTCATCAAACTCGACCACCTGTAAAAGAAGGAAGAGGGAATAACCTCACGGCGGGTGTAGGAAGCCGCCGGGGCTGCGAGCGGAGAATGCGGCCACCGGCGTACCTGTCCCTGATTGAGCACCATGACCCGGTCACAGTTCAGCACGGTGTGTAACCGGTGTGCGATGGTCAGCGTGGTGCAGTCCAGAAAAGCACTACGTATCGTCTCCTGGATCAGCGAGTCTGTCTCCGTGTCCATAGCAGCAGTGGCCTCATCCAGGATCAGCACCTGCCAAAATGGTGCAGGGGCAGGTAGAGCCCATTAGCAAGGAACTGTGACATTTCAGGCATTCCTCATTTTACGTCATTACAATATGTGCATATACACAAGTCAGTCTATCTGTGGCTTGCATTTTTAAGTGCCACTTTTCCATTAGGTCTTTTTAAGCAGAATCTAGGGATCAGTAAGCAGTAGCATTTTGCTACACGTCTGTGAATGTGAGAAACTTGTGCATGTCTGTGCCTCCGTACCTTACACTGCCTCAGCAGGGCTCTCGCTACACACAGAAGCTGCCTCTCTCCTACCGAGAAGTTCTCTCCATTCTCCAGCACCTCGGACTCCAGCTTCAGAGGCAGCTGGGTAACCTGGAGAGAACGGTGAACGTGGACAGACTCAGCTTCTCGTTGGTGGGCTTATGCATGTTTCTGATGCCTGACTGTCACCTTTGACCCCTGACACTTACACATTCTTTCATGTGTGTCCTCTCCAGTGCATCCCAAATCAGGTCTTCTGCATACTGGTTGAAAGGGTCCAAGTTAGACCTAGAGAATAGAAGCTAAGTTACCCAGGTCACTGACATTACACCAGCATACACACTCCAGCTACTGCACCCCCCCCCCCATACCTGACAGTCCCACTGAAAAGGACGGGCTCTTGTGGGATTATGGACATCTTGCTGCGTAGGTCTGCCAGACCGATGTCACAGATGTTGATGCCATCAATCCGGATGGTGCCACCACAAGGCTCCACCAAGCGAAAGAGCACCACGCCAAGAGAGGACTTCCCTGAGAGAGGATACACAGCCAGCCAATCATAATCCAGAGAGGCACACGGCCAGCCAATCAGCACCCAGACAGGTGCCCAGCCAGCCAGGCTTCTTGGAGTCACATTAAACAACGTTTCAGGGCAAGAAGGAGTTTGACGCACCTGAGCCAGTTCGACCTACGATGCCAATCTTCTCTTTCGGCCGGATGGTGCAGGAAAGTTTCTTCAGAACCAGCGGCAAGTTCTCTCTGTACCTCATCTCTGTCTCGTGAAACACAATCTCGCCTTCCTGGGGCCAGTCTGTCGGAGGGGCCTTGTTTTTGATCCGGGCGGGGGCCTCCAAGGCCAGGGACTGGTGGTTTGAAGGGCAATTAAGTAGAGTAGATGCACTTGTGCACAGGTGTGGGACCCAGCTCACCTACATGTGATAGGGAGATCCCTCTCACCTGGATGTAGTGGTGAATTCTCTCCACGGAGGTGAAGCGAGCCTCAGTCTCAGACGCCAGCCTCACGGTGAACTGGAACAGCCCAGTCAGCTGGATGGAGGGTTGGGAGAGATGCACTGAGCGCTGGTTTTGGTGGAGGTGGGTGGGATGAGAGTGGGATGGAAGGCAGAGGCTCACCTGCACAGCGTAGGATATTGCCAGGCCGGCATAGGCCGGGGAGATCTGCCCGTGCATGAGCACCATCATCAGTGCAGTGATGCTGATCAGAGCCACGCTGATCAGGTCCAGACGCACGGCCAGCCAGCGCATGGCGCAGCTGAACAGGTAGAATGGGGCCTGGTTCTGATCCAGCAGCTCCTGATACCTGCGAACGGATCCGACTTTGACTCATCAAGCAGCAGAAAGGTTGGGGACGTGGGCAAGAGCTGGGTGTGTTGTTCCTGCAGCCTCAGTCTAGTGTA
Source organism: Brevimyrus niger (assembly GCA_015164015.2). NCBI lineage: Eukaryota > Metazoa > Chordata > Actinopteri > Osteoglossiformes > Mormyridae > Brevimyrus > Brevimyrus niger. The sequence goes on from JAABNY020000035.1 coordinate 578,840, forward strand.
GTGGCCATTAGTGCCCAGCAGGAGGACCCAAAACCTCAGGAGACACGCATATATATGTGTGGGCACAAGCCCTGACCCAGTTGCCCCCCCCCCCCAACTCACCTGATCAGAAACTCCTCCCCCTTGTTGTAAGCATGCACAGAAGTAAGGCCCTGGATGCTGGAGGTCACGTGCGACAGGAAGGGCGACTGCGTGATGTTGTCCAGGCGCTTCAACTCCCGAATGAAGATGCGAGAGACGATGTGCAGCAGCGTGAAGAGAACAACCAGGGGGCCCACGGCTACCAGGAACCAGGGGAACACGCTGCTGATGACGCCGAGGCAGAAGAAGACCAGAATCACGTTCTGGATGAACATCTCTGCTTGGAACGGGAGCCGGGTGTCCACTCGCGGGGCGAGCGGGCGCGGGGGCGGGGTGGGGGGGGGGGGGGGGGGGGGGGGGGGGGGGGGGGGGGGGGGGGGGGGGGGGGGGGGGGGGTGTCAGTCAACGCGAGAAAGACCCGGGGGACGGACACGAGAAAGCTGCGGGATGGCCGTCTGGCTACCTTCATCCATGTCCTTAGAGAAACGGTTGAGGATGCGGGCTGTTGGCGTTGTGTCGAAGAATTTCATGGGGCTGCGTAGAATCTTCCGGAACAGCTCCTCATGGAGCTGGGTGGATGCTCGGAGAGTCCACTGAGCAGAGGATGGGTAAATATACAATATACACATACACACACACACACACACATGGAAGAAAGAGTATGTATACCATTCTATCACTCACTCACACACACACACAAACAAAGAGTGCTGCATACCTTGACAAAGGCAATTCCACGAACCACCTTAATAAGGAGCATGACGCCCATGGAAAGCGCGTAGATGGCAGAATAGTAGTGCATCAGAGGATGGTCCTTCATGCTGTCACTCACCACAGAGCTGTTCCCCTGCCACAATGTCGTGTTCTGTCCATTGGGGGCAACCGAGTCAGTAACAGACGGGCACCAACCTGATACACATGAGTTACATACGAGGCGAGACACTGACCCCGCTGCCCTGTTTGATCCAGTAGCTCAGCCACCAGTTGCTGAAAGCCGTACTCCCCACATTGAGCATGAAAAGGGCCAGGATGAGCAGACAGACCAGTGGGCCGCCCGCCGCCCTCATGTACACCCCGTAGACCGACCAGGGCACCGAGCCCCGCCCACGCTCCTCAACCTGCATCAGCTGACCTGCGTTGTGGGGATGAGGACAGGAAGTCAGACGGTGACTCATGGACAGCGGAGACAGACTCGGAAAGACAGACTCACAGAGAGGAAGAGACTCATGAACTGACTCACAGAGGTAGACCTAGAGTCAGAGTCAAAGATAGACACAGACACAAAGTCACAGAGACATCCTCACAGATAGTGAGGCAGAGAAACAGAGACTCGCAGAGAGACAGTGCCTCATAGACATAGACTCCAACTGTGACTCAAAGAGAGGCAAGACACAGAGAAACGCACAAATTCACAGAAAGTACAGAGAGGCAGAGACACTGAGAGACATCTCTGAGGGGGACAGGGGGACTCACCACTGTCCTTGTTGACAGGTTTGTCCTTTTTCACTGACCCTGCCTTTTTCTCGGGTGGTTTCTTCAGAGAGTTTCCGGAGGTCTTTTTCGTCACCTGATATAACAGAACGGCGTTAGGGCCCTCTCTCTCTCTCCAAGTGAGAGCCAGACATATATCAACACGCTCAATGCCCCCTTGCCTCGACACAGGGCGCCTCCCCTAGCTGCAGGCTGTTAAACATGGCCGCGTAATCGCCGTTGAGCCGCATGAGCAGGTCGTGCGTCCCCTGCTCCGTGATGCTGCCGTCCCTCATGACGATGACGTCGTCGCAGTCCACCAGGTACTGAGAGAGAGACGCCACATGGCCGTTACACCCCGTGACGTTCCGGCCGCCGCGTGACGAAGAACACAGACGCCCCTCACCTGCAGCTGATGGGTGATGAAGAGGACGGTCTTCTGCCGTAGCTGCTTTCTGATGGCGTTGTTGAAGATGTGGTTCCCCACGTGGGCGTCGAGGGCGCTGAGCGGATCGTCCAGGATGTAGATGGTGCGGTCGCTGTACAGGGCCCGGGCGAGACTGATGCGCTGCCGCTGGCCCCCACTGAGGGTGGCGCCGCGGTCCCCGACCTGCCGAGTCCAAGTGGAAGAGGGGGTGGGCAGACGAACAGCCTAAATGCACCCTGGCCTACACCCCCCAGAGGTCAGCGGTGTTACCTCGGTGAGGTCTCCACAGGGCAGGATGGCCAGGTCTGGTCTCAGGCAGCAGGAGCTAATCACCGCCTGGTATCTGCGTAAGGGGCGTAAGGGGCGAGTCAGGCCTGTTCGGACCCACGGCAAACCTCCTTCTCTCCCCCCCCCCCCTCGGAAGTGACCACTGCTCACCTCTCTTCGTCATAATCTTTACCGAACAGGATATTATCTCTCAGCGAAGCGTTGAGAATCCAGGCCTGCTGGGCCACATAGGCAAAGTCTCCGTTTACAGCCACTGAGCCCTCCAACAGTGTCATCTGGGGAGGCAGTAGGTCAAAGGTCAGGGCTGAAGCCACAGGCCTCCACAGATCCTGAGCCAACCTGCCCCGAGAACAGTGTACGAAAATAGGTTACCTGGCCCAAAATGGCAGAGATGAGGGATGTTTTGCCGCTGCCCACGCTTCCGCAGATGCCCACCAGCTGGCCCTGAGTCAGAGAGGAAAATAACGCAACACCACTCATTTTCACGTACCACCTTTCGCGACAGAGTCGCCCCAAGGTCTTCAGAGAGAGTGATGTTTCCAAAAGCTTGCTGGCAGGCAGTTCGGAGCTCGGACCTTGGGCACTGAGAGGTCGATGCAGTGCAGGGTTCTCTGGAGCCGCTGGCTGACTGTGGGGATAGGCGTAGCCTCGCCCTCAGGTCCGGCCGGTTCGCCCTCAGCCAGGAGCTGTCTGCCGGGATCCTCCGACTGCTTCCCCGCTTCCAGCTTCTCGGACGACTCTTTGTGGCCACGCCTCTGGGCCAGGCCCACAGAGGGAGTGCCCCGGGGTGTGGGCTGGGCACTGTGCCCACTGGTCTCCCATGCGAAGCTGGCGCTGCTGAGTTCGACGGCCACGTGGGGGCGCTGCGGGCACGACTGGATTATCTCCACCTCCGGCATCATGAGCAGACTCTGCGTGAAGGTGTGAGATCATGAAGGCAGGGCACACACACACGACATAATGCTTAGTCATCTCTAGGAGGACAGAAGAAAAACCAACCTTAAATCTCTCCATGGCCACAGACGCCTCAGACAGAGACTTGACAGAAAAGGGTGTGACCTTGAGCGCAAACGTCATGGCATTGAAGACGGTCACCACGGTAAATGCCTGTCGGGTACAAAACAATAGACGTTCTCCAGCGACCTCACCCTTCAAAACAATTCACATTAGACCTACAGGGCAACTATGATGTCATACCTGGGCTGCATTGAGATCATACCCCAAAAGCATATGGGTGGAAAAGGTGGCAACGCTGGCTATCACCACGACGACTGGAGCCACACCCACTGTGATGCTCTGGAAGTATCCTGTCCACGCAAGGATCCTACGTTCCTCCTCGCGGATGCCTGTGGGGATACGTACGTTGAACCCATCTGCGCAGACATGCGCACGCAAACACGCATGCGGACAGGGCCGGGAGCCGGGCGCTTACGCCGCACTTCCTGGGAGAAGGCCTTGACCCAGGCATACATCTTGATGAACTTGATGGAGTTGAGGATCTCGTTCATCTTCTGCACCCGCCGGTCCGTCATGGTCACGCCTTTCCTCCTGAAGTAGGCCGTCAGTCTTGAGCTGAACATCTGGCACATACAGGCGACAAGTGAGGAAACTATCCTCCAATGTTCAAGCCGAGTTAAGTCAAGTCAAGGTCAAGTGGGGGCTTTACTGTCACACCAACCATATTCAGTACACAGCATACGGCGGCACTGTTCCCCAGGACCACCGTGCTACATATATACATAAAGTGCAGAGAGAGACAAGACAGGTGCAAAACAAAAAAAGTATGACAATATTAACACAAGATGTTAATGTGAACAACGTTGGAATGCTGAGAATTTAGGCAAAGACGGAAGCAGTAGAGTTACAAATAAATAAATAAATACATGAATATATTTGTTTAGGATGCTGAAGCCCACGTTCTGCACACGCTTTACTCGCGTTTGGAGTCATCTTCTCATTACATTAGATGAGAACAGTGTCTGCCTATTCAGCTGTCTGCCTACCCCCTGTGCCCGTTCCCCTCCCACCATCCCCGCCCGTGCGACTGGTTACCATCGCGGGGTAGAAGAGGATGAAGACGGCGGAGCCCAGCAGGGATGTGGGCCCCAGGATGATCAGGTTGTAGATCATCCCCAGCACGGCAATGAGCGGCCCTCCAGCCAGAAGACTGCCCACGGCGGCTGCTTCGAACATCCTCTGTCCATCGCCGGAGCACAAGTTGATCAGCTGGGAACAGGAAAGGTGCCGTCACGTCAGCTCATGGGAGTTTCACTTACACAAAAATGTTCTGAAGGCAGAGGAAACAATGATTGGTTCAGAGAGATAACCAATAGGATTGCAGAAGCAGCTGATTGGTTCTCTCTCTGAACCAAGTACAACCCCCACACGCTGTCATCTCATCACAGACCACAGGAAGCAGCCGGTGTGGAGCGCCAGCCCGCCCCGGCCGCCCCTCACCTCGCCCATGGACTTGTCCTTCATGCTCCTCAGCCGCAGGATCTTGTGGAAGGCCATGGTCAGGATCGCACCTCGTAGGCGCGTGCCCGTGCGATAGTTAAGGGCCCAAGTGAGAGCCAGGGACCAGGACCGCACCAGTTCCGTGGCCAGCAGGCACAGCACCAGAAGCAGGCCGTAGGGCAGGTCCGGCTCGGCCCGCTGCGTGTACTCCAGCAACCGCTTCACCACGAAGGCCTGTGGGCGAGGGGCAAGACAACACAGGCAGCGTGACTGGCTGCACCCCCACTGGCTGTCCCCGCCCACTCACCGCCATCATCAGCAGCCTCAGCCAATCATGCCATTCCAGTGCAGCATCACAATATCCACTCTCTCCTCAAAAACAGCACAGACACGCCGCAATACCTCCGCTGATTAGTACCCGCGCCTCGGAAGGCGTACGCCCAGCGTTTACCTGTGCTGGCCCTTTTTCTATTTAGGTCCTTTGAAAAAGAACAAGAGAAACAAATAAAAGCCGGCAGGGCCATTTTGAGACAATCATTCCAGCACATTCCACATTAAAACAATGACGACGGCGACAACATCTCTCCGAGTTTCAGTCCCACGGAATCAGCGACATCATACCTACAGTCACATGGCCGTGTGGCTGAGTGAGGGGTCTGTTTTTAATGCCTGAAAACAAACATCAGCACTTTAATTACACAGAAAGTGCAGGATAAGGGGAGAGAGAAAGGGAGAGAGAGGGGGAAAGAGAGAGAGAGAGAGAACCAAAAAGTGATACAGCCATGAACAGTGTCCACTCACATATCCAAACACACACTCAGTAAACACACACACATACACACACACCATTTGCAGAGTGCCAGTCCCACACAGTTCAAGGTGTCACCATCGTTTATTAGCACAGAAGTCAGGCTAAGTGTGAACCCAGGTAATCACAAAACAGGCTTCATTAACAACGCAGGAACAGAGCATATGCAGTACGGACCACAGTCCAGTCGCAGAGTCCCAGGGGGCCACAGGCCCGTTCCAGTGGCTTCCGCGCCCCTGCTTCAGGTGCCGCCGCTCGACACTCAGTTTCTTTGTCTCCTTTGTCCAGAGTGAGACGTAGCCACTAAACAAAAGCAGCAGTGTCTATCGGGAGGGTCCATCCTGCGCTTCCATGCGCGGTGGGGGGGGGGGTCCCAATGCGCCCATCCCATGTCCACCCCCAGTGTCCCACACCCTAACATTCTGTGTCCTGGCCCTTCCAGGGGCTTAGCAGTCCAAGCACGCCACAAGGGAGGGAGAAAAAAAAAAGAAAAAAAAAAAGAAAAAGCGTTCTTTGCGGCCAAATATGGCCCCGGAAAGCAACGCGGGCTGCCAGCTGAAGTCGGTGTGGGTCGGAGGCGTCGCATGACATGCGTGCGGCTAACGGGGACCAGACTCCTACCCTGTGCACGGCACACGCCCCACGACACAGGCATGAGCAGACACTCATCATGTGCAGCAGTCAGACAGAGCTACAGCAGGAGAGTGCCCCCTGCAGGCAGCCCAGGAGAACGCACCCTTACCTGTCAGCTTTGGACGGCTCCGCACCGCGCCTCCCGCGATATTTCCCTCCGCAGTTTAACGGACGGCCTGTGAAGTCTGAAGAACAGCCTCTGTCACATGTCCCTCCAGGGGGAGTGGCAAGCTGAGAGTCCAGCGCCCCCCCCACCCCTGCACGCATGCATGCACACACGCGCGCACACGCGCACACACGAGCGCACACGAGCGCACACACACACGTACGCCTAGGGGGGGGGTTGCCTGTGCGGATGCATTTCCACCCCGTCTCACAAAGTTAGTTTTGGAAGCCGAGTCTGATTGGACGAGCAGTTTGGCCCACCTGTCGCGGTGGTTGCTGTAGCTTTGGTGACATTACTAAAGGCGTGGCCCTATCGGGGCCCGGTGCTGAGAGACCTGCCAATCACAGGTAGACACATAGGTGACCTTGAGGTTACCAGGGGGAGGGGCTGTGGAGCAGGCAGACAGTGCAGGACAGAGAAGCTTGTTACATACCCCGCAGAGAGACAGTGACAGAAGCTCTCCTTGGAAAAAGCCGGAGCGTTAACCCTGAAAGCCCTGTCCTCTTGAACACCTGCAGACACCTGCCTAAACCTACAAAAAGGCTACAGACCCAAGCAATTCAACACAGCAATGCTATCTTCATCATCAACATCATCGACAAAACAGTGTCCTGACAACCAGAGAAAGCAAGACTGATCACATAGGGGGGCTCTTAAGTTAAGGGGGGGGGGGCTCTTAAGTTAACTTAGAGGTCAAATGAAGTGCTATACATCAGAGGCCAGGATAATGTGTGATAATGTGCTGCTAACAGAGCTACACTCAGGCATGCTATGGACAAGTGTTCAGTTATAATCTCAACAGTTCTACTGGCCCCGCCCAGTTGGACCCTGGTCTGGGATGCTACCAATGAGCTGCTGGCACTGTCCAATGAGCTGCTGGCACTGTCCAATGAGCCGCTGGCACTGTCCAATGAGCTGCTGGAACTGTCCAATGAGCTCCTGCTGCAGGGCTCCCTTGGTGTTCTGGCATAAAGGCTGTCGATGGTCAGGACATGTGCAGTCTGGACTTCCACACTCGCTAAAGGAGCAGCATCAGGCTGGCTAACGAACAGCAGGCCTCGATGACCATGCTTCGAGGGCCTGAGGCAGGCCACCATCAGGGAGCTGATGATGTAAAGTCCTGTAAGAGGACTATACCATTATGTTCCTGCAAGAGGACTATACCATCATGTATACCCCTACGGGCATCTGCACTGCGAAGCAGTGTTGCATTTCAGGTGAGGGTGAGACTGAGGTAGGCTTTGCCAAGTCCAACCGAAAAACTCACCTGCAGACTTCACAAGCGGATCAAAATGTGTGTGTCAGAGAGAGAGAGAAATAGGGAGAGAGTATGAGAGATAGATAGAAAGAAAGTGAGAGAGAAAGATGGGAGGCACTTACTGGACCACTGAAGCCGGCCAGCTGTGTGACCATGAGGCAGACGATGGAAAGCAGCAGTCGTGTGCGGCAGAAGGCCCAGACCACACGGCGCAGGGAGGCCTGCGGCCCACACGCCTGGAGCTCCTGCTCCCAGAGTGCCGTCAGCCTGGGGAGGGCAAGGACACGTCCAGGGTCAGTCGATAGTCTATAGTCATATCTGCAGATGTGATATGGTCTTCTCCACCACTGACCTCTTACGGTTAGTCTCTCCGCTCTCCCAGTGTGAGACAGGCCACACGTCACCCAGGAGTAGCTGGCCCTGCCGGTAGGCCTTCAGTGCGAGGGGCGTCAGCCAGGACAAGGTCATGAAGGAGAAAAGGCCAGCATTGTCCACTGGGTGCTGGTGCCTGGGAAGAGGGGAGAGGTTAGGGGCGGAGCCAGGCATGGAAGCAGGGGCAGAGACAGAACCGTTCTTATCTGGCCAGAAGAACGCCCCAAACCGATGACCTTGAAAGATGAGTGACTCACTTGCTGGTGGTGCGAAAGGGCTTTAGCATGTTCACGGTTTGCTGGTACTTCCTCCAGCCAATCACCTCCTCCTCATCCTCATCCTCGTTCAGGTGGGTGGTGCTTCCTCCTTCCAGAGGGAGGCCTCCCTCGGCCCGCGCCGCTGTCTCCAAGGCATCCTGACGAGCCACACCGCGTAAACACCGTCAGTCATGTGACCTCTTAAGCCTAAGCACAATCAGCTTCCAAACCATCTCAGCATTGCTTCAGGTAAAATTCAAAAAACCAAACAAGAAAAAAAAACAACTCAACTTCATTAATATGAAACAAAGCAGGACTCAGACTTTTCAGAAATAAAAAAAAACTGCAAGAATTACAGAGGTTGCCATGTTTACAAAGTGCTAAACCATCAAGCCGGCTCTGAGTAAACAAGCCTACAGCCTCTACAGCACCCCCATCACACGTTTGCCTGCTAATCTCACGTTGCGCACACATGCTAACAGCTCAGGGGCTACGCTACCATCCAGCCAGTAGAGGGCCCAAAGAGCTCTGACGTCACAACAGATGGCTATTATTGGCTACCCCTGCTGGCCGAGCAGCCAATGAGACGCTCAAGGTTATATAAACAACGGAAGCCGAGCATGGGGTACGCTGGGAGACAGCCAATCAGCTACAGGCAGTGTTTAGATACTCTCTCTTAGGAAAGGGAGGGGGATGGAAGGGGAAGCTGCTCTCTCATTCTGCTGACTCAATGCGGAGAGGAGGGAGAGAGAGGAACAAAAACACAGAACACACACAAAAGCTTGCGCACTGTCTGAACAAAACAGCAGCTGTTCGACCATTTTGACTTTAACTGCTCAAGGTCTCTCGCTGCTGGCATACCCTTGTGTGGAAGGGAGCTTGGCAGTAACGCAAGATTCTAGAAATCAGGCTAAAAATGGACATTGTGATCTGAACAGGATGTACACTGCAACAGCACAGTCAACACTCCAGCCCCCTCCCCAGCCACCTCCAAAAATCCCAGAATTAGCATGCATCCCCGTACTGTGTGATCAGCCCCCTTTTGCACCTTTGATATTTCGGTGAGAGGGCAGCCGATTTCTTCCCTGTCAGTGAGGCAGGAGGAGGGAATGGGGCTGACTGACATTAGAAAGGAATGACACACCTGTGATTCACGTGCCAGACAACCAAGGCTCTGCTCTGCTGGAGGCAGCTTACAGCTCACACCCTCACTGTCACCCAGGTCAAACTCTGGGCTTTGACCTACCTGCACCTTGGAGAGCTGATAGGAGTCGGTCTCTGGGCCCGGTGGAGCATCTGCACTGGGCACAGTGCGATACCCTGGGCCGACACTCAAGTAGTCCTTTCCTAAGTCAAGGTCTTTCATCTTCGCTGCACAACATAAGGCTACCGATCACTTCTTCAGCAAAAGCAGTCTTCAGCTGAAATTTCGAGGGAAACACAAAGGACAAGCAACTATTTAGAAGAGAAGAGCCACCTAAAATAACCTAAGCATAACCGATTGGTATCGGAGAACTGCTACAGAACCATCCTGACTAAAGGCGGTCAGTGCCTAACCATGTACCAGAAGGTGCAGCACCTTATCTTACCATCCGACTTATTTGATACTTTATCTCTATGTAAGATATACGGACAATATCTTCACAGAAGGGTAGAACAGGTCCAGATGGTACGTCGAACAGGTGAGCAAACGAGTCGCGTTGCGGCTCCCCTCACGTAACTGCAGAAGATACTAGGCAGGTCGGGTACGGAGATCGGGAAGTGGCACCCCGTCAAAACAGAACAAAACAAAAGTGAACCCGATGTTTGTCCTTGTGTTCCACGTCACATTTCAGTACGACTACCGACCATTGAGACCAAATGCATTTTTGTGTTGTCGTGTTTTGCGCGACGTCCGCCACCCGTCTGTCCCATTCCCAGAGCGTCAGCAGTGTCCTGCTGCAGTGACACAGTCTGACAAACTCATCACACAACGCCCAGCGACAACCCGCATCTAAGCGCATACAGGAAGCAATAAAAACAGACGCCTCCTTTATAAGGAAACGATATGCTAAAAATCAAATATATCATTAGCCAACATGTCATATTCATGCCTCATCGGTATACCAAGAGCCAATACGTATCATAAAATATCGCCGGAAATTATTTAGATCAGCGACCAATTAAAAAAAACCGTTAAATCCCCTTTTATACGTCTCCTTACACGGGGTTACTACATAACATTTAAAACGTTATAATGAAAGCGATTAAGAAATGAAACGGGATGACGACGAGTCATATTCATTAAAATAACTGATTTTCTGTTCTGAGAGGTTCAAAATATTTTAGATTATAAAAATCTCCCTAGCAACAGATACCTACATCTCCACCTTGTCAGCCCGGAGATCCAGATCAAGCGCTGCAGCAAAAACAACTTCTTTATAAAGCAGCTTTTTAAGGCGAGATTCTAGGATGCGTTATAGGGAAATGTAGTTAAAAATCAGGATGCTAACAGTCTATATAAACGAAAGAATCATACAAAAAACTACAATTACCGTGACGCTATGCGGTAAGGGAGGACGATTTTAGTCTCGGGGCGGAGCGTACGTTTTACGTATGAATGCGTGCGCGCACTTTCGGTGACGAGCAGAACCGACATCTGGAAATGAAAATTTGGTTTATCAGTTGTAGTTTCTTATCAAAAAACATTCATTGTAGGTTATTAACATACGTAAACGTCCTTATCAGAAAATGCTAAACAACAAACAAGCGCTTTTACTAGTACGATGTTTCCGTAATTATAGTTCAGCAGGTAGTGTGTTTTTAGCACATGCAGAAGAAGTGTTCACTTTTAGGGCAAAATGAAAAAAGTCGCCTCTCGTTTAGCACGCCTTTTACAGTAGTCGTGGCGCGTCTATCTGTTCGCCTTCACTGTCCACGTCATTGTAAGAACGTTCAGATGAAAATGTGCCGCCACTTTCAGAAACCGTCAGAAGTAAGGCTCAATGGCCAGTCACCCAGATATTTAATAAGCTGCGCGAGAGGACAAAGCCAACCGAATATTGACAGCACCCCACGTCACGTCAGATTTTGTAATACATTTAACTCTTGGTCAACACCGCAGTGACTCACAACACACCAGTCAAGTAACCCAAAGAAATACTGCTTGCAGGGTTAAAACCTTGCTTAATTTTCAATGTTGAAAGAGCACTACATTAGTGTTTCTGTTTGTACTCCACACCCTGAACACAGGTTTGATAAACTCGAGACCAGTTGTTTTGTTAGCCGCACCCAGGTACAAAAAAAACACAGTAATTATACACTAGACCCACATTTCTTGATAGCTGCAGGCTTTACCACATTTTTCCCATTTGTTTGTGACATTCCATTTTCCAAACAGAGCACCAAATGAATGCAACCTTTAAATTTTTAGTATTTTCAGGGACAATTCAGTTTGACCAATGTCAAACAGTCCAAATACTTAACTTAGGACTTACTTACTGTTGGAGTAAGCAGCTTAGCGTTGAGCCCACCTCGAAAATAAAGGCCATTTAAACCGCAGTAAATGAGAAGCTAACATGTTATTGAAGTATGAATTCTTGTTTTTTGAAACAGGCCCCTAATGTCACTTAACTGCTTCCCGACTTGCTGTACTGGAACAAGGTTAACGCGATTGCAACATCATTCCCAGCTCTGTGTTCCGACCTCCAAGGTAAACTGAATGCAGCACAAGTAAACATCTTTACAACTCAATGCATGGTGAAGACGGTGAAAAGGGCCCCAACCGTAAAGAATAGTTTGCTTCGACGCTGCATCTCATCTATATTCAGGGATTTCCAACTCACCTTCTGCGCTCGCATTAACCTCTGACCTTGAACCAATACCATTTAAGACGCAGGATATAGATGCTTAGCAAACCCTTTTTCAGTCCAAACGGCTGTACATTTCTCTGGCACAAATCCTCCGAAAGTTGGGACGACATGCCCAACCCAGCACCATTTCGGAAAACGTCCCAGTGTGTTGATGAGGTCGTCCACAAGTACACAGGGCCACACCGACATAAAGAATCAGACGTGAAGAGCCAATGAACCGACAGTGACACTCCCCCATTCGCCACCCCACTGACTGCACAGGCACACGCTGCTCAGGGATTGGACCACTTTATTGTATGTACAACAAAGGCTCAAACACGTGATGGGTACAGCATCTGGAAAGAAAGGGCGAGAGAAAATCTCATTAAGTCACCTACTAACACAATGTACACAATGATATTGAGACCTGTGAGCTTCACTTACAAGCAAAAAAAGTGTTAAACAGCCTCCTAATACAACCTGCCAGGTAGGGGGGGGGGGGGGGGTATGAACTCTCTCTCAACCATAAACACACCCCCACAAACCAAAGGAAGTGACTTTCTACAGCTGCTCACACTGAGGTAAAATAGCAGCTACCGGACAAACAGCAGCCAACACTCACCACTCGTACTCTGTGTCCGATGGCCTTGGCGGGCAGGTTGCTTCTGAACTTGGCACGCACCATCCCACTGCTGCCGTGGGCACGTGTGATCTTGCCCCAGATGACCCTGGTCTTGTTGGGCTGCCCACCAGGGGTCATTGTGTTCCTGCGGGACAGAACGAGAACCCCCAACCTCAGCAGAGTTGGCAAGTAAACAGGGGCCACATCGGGCACAGAAGGCTGCAGCAAGATGGAAACCACAAACACAGGATGCAATTCTCTTGACTAGAGACCACTGACAACGGAACAAATGATCAGGTCTACATATAAGGTGAAATTCTGTCCACATAAGACAGCAGACCAGCTATACCAGTGGCTTTTGGAGCCAGGACTGAACTGGGCTCAGTGAGAACATTCCCAACTTGAATATTAACCTCATTCACACCAGGAAACACCACAAGCCATCAGAAGGAGCAAGGTGGAAGCAGACAGAACTACTGCTCTGATGATATTCAACTAAACCAGGCTCACCACCATTCAGGACCATTTACAGAACACCAGAATGAAGAGGACATATTCCTTTTGAACCACTTCGGGATAAATGCATCCTAATGATCAAGAGGCCTCAGCCTAGTTCACACTGTCTGTCAGCGCGCTGTTACACTCCACACACAGTAATACACCATGCAAAATCTCTCCGCGCTTGCAACCCAAATTTTGGGCCTAGTGGACTTGCACATCAATGAAGTATCTAAGGAACTGATGCTTTGCTAGGCATTTCGGCAGGTGGAATCTGCCAGTCCGGTGTAATCTAACTGCTGTACGCATGTTATGTCTGTATGCAATGCCCGATAATATATGCACACATATGTGGGAGCATGAAGTAGGTATCATACGACCATCACTGCCTGCCACACATTAACTCACTAATCAGGGCACTTAACAGCACCACCAGAGATTGCGGCACCGAAACACCAACCTCCTCACTGAGCTCAGAGTAAGACCACCCTGTCCAGACTTACTTCTTAGCCTTGTAGACGTAGGCACAGCGCTTGCCCAGGTAGAAGTCCGTCTCTTCCCGCGTGTAGACTCCTTCCACCTTCAGCAGAGCTGTGTGCTCACGCTGGTTCCTCAGACCACGCTTGTAGCCTGTGAAGATGGCCTTGCTCCATAGTCTGGAAAGAACGGGAACATGTCCAGGTGTCACCTTCAGTGTCACCTACATGCAAGTAAAGGTTGCAAAATTCTGCTAATTTTCAACGTTAGCAACGGGAATCAACAGGAAAATTGCAGGTTAAGCCTGTAACAGACAACATAAATGTAGAAAGAAAAAAGTCTTGATGGAACTAATAGTGATATCGTTCTGTTACAAAGTGCTTGTATAACTGTGTGGAAACACACCCCAGAATAAGCATCTGCATCAAAACGCACTGCCTATAAGTTATATTCCACGTTGTATTATTCATAGTTTGCTTGCTTTGCTGTATCAGGCAGCTCACATGGAATTCCACATTTCCAAAATTTCATAGCTTAACTTCTGTAAAAAAAAACTTTTCAAAGTTTCTAGAATATTTCTATCACTTTGCAACCCTGCATGCAAGCATGTAATGAAAAACTTCATGCTTTCACGGCCACAGTGCAACATATGACTGGGACAGACAGCGCATGCACAGCACCACGCAGTGCAATTAGCCTGAAAGTGCAACTAATACATTCAGCATGAACTGTAACAAACAAACGATTCTGGAACAGAATCTGGAATTTAATACACAGAATGGTTAGTATGTATACATTCCCAAACAGTGGACCTCAACTATGAAACAGCGAAAGGGGATTATTTACGTTTATTAACACCTTACCAGACACTGGAAACCCAATGTAAACAAAATAAAGTTGCAAATACACGTATGAGAATCCCGCTAAAAAACTCCCCGAGAGCTGTCAGAACATTCACAGCAATTACGATGGGGTCGCAATGGCACTGCCGCTCCCAGACACGTGCGACAGGGACAGGGGCTATAAACATCACAGGCACCCTCTGACTGGGTCACTATATACGCAGCTGATGTACCGGCACATCCACACCGAACCCGAACCGTGGTCACGGTCACGAGGGGGAAGAAGCCGAAGCGCAGTAACTGCTAATACGACGATACGGGCCGGGGGGACGGTGACCTACTCACCTTCCCGGCATTATGATCGTCAGGCGTCCGGTTTTGTAACCTCGAAGGAAAAGAGAGAATCGTTAAAAAGATTCAGCATGATATGGAGGCTACGGAGCATCCAAACGAGCCGCTGTTCCTTTAACGTTAACGCTCAGACGGCCATTTTGTACCATTAGCCACAGAATCAGTTGGTTATAAACTAACCCATGGCGCTGAGGTATTCTTTACGGAAAACTCTACACCTCAAAGCCACATACGGTATTACACGGGCAACCTTATTCGAAACCTATTTATTCAAAACTGCATTTAACAGTTAGTATTAAAGTAAGAGTTAATGTGAATAGGCCGATATGCTGGCGGCTCACGGTTGGCTGAAGCAGGACAGCCAACATCCACTAAATATCTTTGTCATCCTAGTATCTTCTATAAACACATCGTAGAAAATATTAAGTGGAGAGTGTATTCTGTGTGAACCAATAAAAATCATGTCCCAAATTCATGTAACGAACGTTGAAAAACCTATTTACATTTGGGTTGTTTTCGTCTCTCACCTGCACAGATGTAAAAAATGGAGGAAAAGGATAAGCCCAGGGCATGCTGGGAAATTAATGCCATGTGTGACCAAAGAGGCGCCTGATTAAAAATATTTTATTTATTTCGGAACATGCATGTATATTTTACATTCATGGCACAATGTAAAGAACATTGTTTATCGTGCTTTGTCCTGTTAGCCATTTTAAATAATTTGATGCCAATGTTATTCTCATCTAATATCTAACCATGAGATCAGAATACTACAAATTTACTTTTTATTTATTATTCATGTAATTGATTTTCGTCTATTTTCGTCTTTTTATAATTTAATGGAAAGGTCTGTTATTTGCGCTACCTTGTTACTATGGTTACGAAAGTTTACACAAGCTGTAAACTAACGAGCAAGGTAAGCGGCTTTAGTGTGCTTCGGACTTGGAGAATGTAATAAACATAATGGAAGATCCATATCCATACAGTTGGTGCAAGAAAGTTAGCGTGTCCTGGTAAGTATATTTTACTCCGTTTTGCGGGTACACCGGCAGGATGGCGTCGCCTTATAAGCCGGTGGAGCTACTGAGGATAACCACGGTACTGGAGGACTGTGCTGATCAGCTGGCCATCCTGGGAAACATCATGTGGGCCCAAGGGGGTTTTTCTGCGGAAGAGGTGTCGAGCTATTTTATCTGGTCGTCCTGTGACGTTTATGCGTTATACTGTTATATCTGCTCCCCCTCTGCATCGTTGAAACGTATCGCCTATATTCTGGTTTTTCATTCGTGCGTCTTGCCTGCTCTCTTGGTCTGTCAGGCTGCCACAGCAGACATAGGGGATGTGCCACATCGATCTCACAGAGAGTTGGGAAGTCCAGTCTTACCTGCCCACCTGTCCAAGGTGCAGCAAGACAGGTGCGTACAGGCACATTTTCCCATGCATGCATGCATGCATACTCGGCAACATGCTACCAGCACCAGGCAGCATAAAAAACACACATAGCCGGTTCACTCGGAGAGATCGCAGATTTTCTATGGACTTCACAGGGACTTTGTGGACCAAGCAATCACAGCCTTGTTGGAAGAGCTACAGGCAACTGGGACATTCAACAGTCTGCTGTGCATCATAGACAAAGAAGCGGGGCGGAAGAGGCAACAACAAGACATCGTCCTGAAGTTAGAGCCTTACTATACGGTAACGGGCTATGTATACTGGTGTGACATAACTGTGCACAAACTGTACTGTGTATGGCAGGGAGGAGGAGGCCAGAAGCAAGACCAAGGTCCTACAGAGACAACTGCAGGATATCCGAAAGGAAAACTCCCTGAAACTACAGGTAAAGAAGGCCACCACATTCATCTCTGGCAGGGTTAAACAGGGTCCGTGGGGGAGCAGGTGCCAGGCTTCCTTTGCACACACAGCGCTCTGTCTCCAGGACCGAGATTGTCTCATAGCCCACCTGAAAGACCAGCTACAGGAGACGAAAACCAGGACAGCGCTGGAGAAGAGCTACGTGACAAAGTGTAACAAACTGCTGGTCTACCAGGGGCTGAAGCTCAGTGCATCCTCTGAGAAGCAGCTGCTGGAGATGATACAGGTGTGTCTGTTTACACGTCAGTGCCGGTGTCGAGTGGCTGTAGACTGATCTTTGGAAACCTGATGCTCATGAATCACAGCCCAGGTTAGGCAGACTTGACCAAAAGAGAGAACGGTCCGGGAGCCTGGGTCTCTCATACCAAGGCACACATGGCGGACACCCTTTGTAGGTTTACGGAGAGCTTGATTTGCTGCTTTTGCTCCCAGCTATTCCACGACAGGATGGAAGAGGAAAAACGAGCTCATGCTGAGATGGAGGGATTCCTCAGGAGGCACCAGGCGGTACGAAGCTGAAGCTGAGGGAAGCTGGGGTTTGACTGGCTTTCGGTGTACAGACACTGTGTGATGGAGTATAACTGTAACAGTGTGAATTGTAATCCTGCATACTGCTTTGTATGAATAATAATGTGTGTGCCATGGGGCAAATTTGTTGCAAAAGGCACTTATATATATATGTGCCACACATTAGAAGAATTAGTTGCCTGATTAGTATGCCGCACATAAGAATGTGTGACTGGATTTCCCCAAGCGCCTGGAGGAGAAGCTGGAGATGTGGATGGAGCGATATGAAAAGGATACGGAGGAGAAGCAGCGGGAGATCAGCACCCTCAGGAACGCCAGGGCCAGCAACCTCCTCCAGCTGCAGGAACTGGCTAGGAAGGTGAGTTTGCCGGGCGCACAGGCCTGCCTGCTCCTCTCCTGCCCAAGGTCTGACCAGGCGGCCGCCGTGTTCTAGTATCAGCACAGCGAACGGGTGGTGAAGGAGGACCGTGTCCAGAAGCTACTCCTGCGGCAGCAGCTGGAGACGGAGCGGATCCAGAGGAACGCTGCCCTTAAGGTCTGCTAGGGAGCTGTATGATGTGTGTGCCTGTGCCCTTTCCATGAAAGTGTTGCTGCTTGTATACTAGGCCTCAGGATTCCCCCTCTGTTCTCTTATGTACCGCCATCGCCCCCCCCCCCCCCCTCGGCAGATCCAGTCGTGGTGGAGAGGCACTCTGGTCCGCCGGCAGATGGGCCCCCACAGGAAGGGAAAGAAGATGATGACAGCGGCAAAGAAGAAGAAGAAAAAGTAAATAAGGGGAACTGTAACTGCCACCATGTAAATCATCTGACCAAATGTTCATGTGACCCAAGCATAGCAACGGTTTGAAGTGGGGGCAGGGGTTAAAAAAAACACATACTCAGGCCAAATGAAATCCATTTATTTATGTTCTTAAAGTAACCAAATACCCGCTAGAAGTACTGTCAGCTTTTCATTTGAGTCCAAACTATGCCGTTTTCTGATATTCATGTGACCTATAAAGAGGAAATTCCATAAAAAGAGGCTCGATGAGGACTTGTGATCATAAACGTACGGAATGTACTACAGCGTCACTGTGGAGGCCAACCCTGTCCCCGGGGGAGGAAAACACTGCACGAGGACGGCTGCGTCACTGTCCATGTCAGCAGACAATAAAGAGGTGTCCGAATCAAATGCAACTCCCTGCTCCGATTGTTATGGTGGACATGACGCATCAGACGGATCGCAGCCCAGCATGGCTGTTCCGCTCGTTTGCATCATCTGGGAGGGAACAGACCCCCACCTCCACCGGAGTCCTGTCACACCCAAGTAGGCCTGCATTTGCCTGGGAGGGAGCGTGACTCCAAGATCAGCTACAGTACTGCTAGGAATGTCGTTCACCCACAGGAACGTGCAGAGGGACAGCGCATCAAAACGATAAAAGCAGACAGGAGTCCGTGCAGCCGGGCCAAACTCAAGCTCACCTGGACGGGTCCGACTGGACCAGACCCCTTTTTATTAAATACCATGTCAGGAAAAGGAAAAAAAATAACCTGTACAGTAGTGTTTGTCTTGACTAAATTTAAAAATAGCAAAAATACTCGTATCGGACTTACCCAGAGAGTCTGGCCTGCGCTCCAATGGAAGGACGGACACATTAAGAAATATAAAAATCGTAGTGTGCTTGATTAGACTTTTCCAGAAGAAAACATCTCCAAGTGCTTTCCTAATTTTACCTTTAGGGTACACTACTAAACTGTACTGCAGTATTTTGCATACCTTTAAAAAAAACACAACTGTTACATGTATTCCATTTTATATATCATACTAAATGTAATGCATGTGACAGTTTCAGCTGCTGATCAGGAGGAGAACCAAACTGTCCTGCGTTTGGCTCCACCTCATGGCCATGTACGGGACTGCAACTCCCCACACGTCAGTGTAAAAGCAGAGTGTGGGTGCCCCACGTTAAACCCACGATTGTGCCCTATAGCTCACCGCATACCTCAGGATATGCTGCGGGAATCGTGACAGAAGTTGGACAAGCATCACATCCCACACGGATCACGCAGACAACAACAGTTACTGCACCACCAATGATCCCTCAATGGGACCTGACCCAGAAAGAGAATAATAAAAAGACCTATCTATGAATCATAATGCTTTAACATTTGTTTTAAAAGTAAGTTAGAGGTTTTTATAAACATCTCACCCTAGTCCTCTTGACTGGTCTCAAACAGTTTGTGTCAGTCAGTTGCAAAAGTCGCTGAGACAGGTCGACTCTGCCCACCCCAGGAAGCTGATTGGAGGTTGTATCCCACTGGCATTAAAGCTCCGCCTTTGCCCAGGTCACATGGTGCTCCACCACCTCTTGCGGTCACAAAAGTAAAGAGTTTTAAATGGGAGGGTGGGTTTCCTGCAACGATCGATCCATCCAAGCATCAGTCCTACATGGTGACCGCAGCAGCTGGAGAAGTGGGGGGGTGCTTTGGGGGGGCTAGTTCCAGCAGAGCCTGCACTGTGCCTGCAACCTGGGGCAGCCCACTCTCTTCCAGAATGTGCAGGGGCAGGCAGAGTGAGGCCTGATGGGAAAGGGGCATGTCCAAGGCCGCAAGTATGGTGGGGGGTGGGGGGGGATGAAACACAGACATCAGTGGATGATGGAATGGAAACAAGATCATAACAAAATGAGCACACAAAAAAGAATAATACGAAACAAATCCAATATGGCAGGTGTCACAGAAGCGGGGGGGGTGGGGGGCATTCTGAGTGGGAGACACACCAACCACAACCAACAGCAGGATAGATGGAGAGGATTCAGCCAATCAGGCCCCACAATAGGCGGGCGGCACTGCAGTGTGACGGGTCACACGGCATGCGAGTGTGCGTGTGTTCAGCAAAACAAGACGTCGAGAACAAGGGTCTGACTTTTATTAGGAAAGTGTGTAACTGCAACAAGCATGTCAGTCAATGCCCCAGGAAATTAAGTGCACTGCTGGGATACAGGAGGTAGAGTGTAAATCAGGGCCAGTTCTCTGTTCCTGAGCACCCGAAAGCATCCGGGTGATCTTTAAAATAGAGTTAAGGTGTACACCCAAGCCAATGGAGGGCCTAGAGGCTGATTACTGCTCTTCACTGTGTCTGGGATGTTACACACTTAGCTGTGCTCAGCCGGACAAAGGCACACTGAAACGTCACCGATTTCAGGCACGAAGGAGACATACGTCTTTTCCCGACCTGTGGCATTTTCCCCACGTCCCCTGCTCCCACATAAATCTCCCAGAGGACGTACCAGATGAGTGCACACCGATTTTGTGGGTGTCTTTGGAGGAACCGCAACGTGCCAGAGAGCGCGAATGGCCATGCAACAGCCAGCCCAGGTGTGGCAGTTCAGAGGCAAGGCAGAAGGTGGCAGTAGAGAGCGCACAGCACTGACATGACGGACAGGTAGAAAAGCGCAAAGCCGGCCAGGTGTGCTGGCGGGGAGGAGCGGAGCGGGGGACCCAGTGAGAGCAAAGCCTTCACTGTGGAATATACGCCCATCCCCCGAGCGCCCAAAACATCCCCCACGGAACACAGGTGCTCCTTCCACAGGTAGGTATGCGATAGGATTTATGACAAGGGTGCAGGGAGGGCAGGAAGTGAAAACAGAGTAAACAGAAGTGGGTGGTTAGAGAAAAGAGACAAAGGGAAGAGAAGAACAAGCCCGTTAGCAGCAGGACATGGCTGTTAGCTGTATGAGCTACAGGTCACGTGACCTGGGCCGACGGCAGCCTCACCTGCGGGACGCCCATCCTGCGGCAGGCCTCCAGAAAGTTCTCCACGTTCCGCCGGCACTTAGCCATGGTCAGTTTGGGCTGTGAACCGAGAGTGCCGGCACGGTGAGACGGGGTGTGCGGCACGCGGTCGCAGACAGACACCCAGACACGGGCCACTCACCACGGCGGGCGAAGGCACGTGGATGCTGGGCACGGATCGCGGACGCACATGATTGGCCAGGTGGCACAGCACGACGCCGTCAGTCAAGGCGGCGCCCAGGTCGCTCGGTAGCGACACCTTGAGGCGAGTCTCGATATTCTGTGGGTCAGAGCACCAGGGTCAAACGGAGGCCAGCGAGATCGCAAAGGAGGCACGTCGCGGTGGCAGGGGGCCGGTCTTGCCTTGCGTAGCTGCTCCACCGACTCAAGTTCTTCTCCTGCAGGACCGGAGGGCGACTGTGGGACGGGCTCCAGAGACTGAGGAGCCCCCTGATCTAATGGGGAGGGGGCAAGCAGATGGGCGTCACACAACCAGCGTGCTGCGGGCCTGCAGGGCAGAGAGGCGGCTCATTCCACACTCACCTTTCCGCCGCTCCTCTCTCTGACTCAAGCGGAAGAGGAAGCTCTCAGGCCGGGAGGTAGGGCCCCGGTGGGAGGGGGGGGCCAGAGGGCCCCGGTGGGAGGGCGAGGTGACAGGGCCAGCATAGGAGGACGACTGGTAAGCTGGGGGGATGGGGCAGAAATATTAGGGCCTTCCCTGTGATTAAAAACATAACAAGGTGTTATGGGGTCAGAGGTCGCACTTACCCGGAGGAGACAGAGGGGACCGGTCCTCACCCAGCTAACGAGAAGCAGGAAGGGGGAACAAGGGGAAATTGGGGAACAGAATTATTGAAACGTGATATCGCTGCCATGGCAACATGATGGGGAAGAGACGTGGCTAGCAGGGGATGGTGACTGCTGGGGAGGGCAACTAACGCAGACGGCCGAGGAGAGCAGACCGGGGCATTGGGGGGGGCGGGCGACAAGAGCAAACTGGGGCATCGAGGAGGGGTGACGAGAGCAAACCGGGGCATCGGGGGGGGGTGACGAGAGCAAACCGGGGCATCGAGGAGGGGTGACGAGAGCAAACCGGGGCATCGAGGAGGGGTGACGAGAGCAAACCGGGGCATCTGGTGGCTTCGGGTCTCTTACCACAAAAAGCGCAGAGTCGTCCGTGTGCGTGGAGCGCCGGGAGGGACACGTGTTCTGCAGGAGATGGGGAAGGAGCACACGTGTGAGCCGGGAGAACACGCCTGAGTGTGGAGGTGAAGATCGGGGGGGGGAGGCTCACCTCATAGTCTGTGGGACTCGACTTGCTGGGACTCAGTGCTGCTTTGTGCTGGGGAGGGAAACAGATCAGTGATGAACTTGGGCCCCTGTGAGAGGCGACTGGCCAACGCTGTCCCGTCGCGACGGGGCGTCCCCACAAACTTTGCTGACCTTCACGTGGCTCAACGGCGCCTCCCGCTGTCCGCAGCGGCCTTTGTGTCTCTCCTCCTCGTAGCGCTGGGCGGCCAGCTGGGCTTCCCTCCTCACGCGCTCCACGGTGACCCCCGAGGATGCAGCATCGCACGCGCCCGTCTGCATCGCAGCGAGGACAGAGAGACACCCCTCAGACGGGTGGGGCACGTGGGGGGGGGGGGGGGTGGCGGCCCAGGGGAACACTGACCTCACGGGTGATGCGCCGTTCAATGTAGGCCATGAACTGAGAGCTCAGGGTGAGAGACCCCCGATGACCGGGGTCCTCCTCCTCCCCCCCACAGCTGTCGATGTAGTCTATCTGCTCCAACTCAGACTCCACTGCGAATGAACCAGAGAGGAGCATGAGGGAGGGAGAGGGATGGCGGGAGGGAGAGGGATGGCGGGAGGGAGAGGGCCGGCAGAGGAGAGGCACTCACGAGAGCCGTTAGTCACTGGGGGTCCGCAGCGGCCCTCTTCTCTCTCCCGCTCTCTGCGATGTCGCTGCTGCCTGGTGATCTCGGCTACGCGCAGGGGCAGGTCGGCCAGCTCCTCTGCAGGCTAGGGAGGAGGGTCATGGTGATACAGAGTGAGAACACACTCCAGCACGGGGGGGGGGAGGGGGGCACGGCAGCACGTGCAGTGTGGCTCTTCCTCAGGGGAGTTTTACTTACACAAAAATGGTGTGAAAGAAGAGGGGAAAATGATTGGCTCTCTCTGAACCAATCAGATTGTAGAAGAGGTGGGCCCAAGCAACTACAGGAAGTGGGACCATGACATCCAATTGGTTGGTCCCATTTCCTCTCGTTGCCTTGATCCACCTCCTTGACAATTGGTTATCTCTCTGAAGCAATTGTTTTTCCTTCTGCCCTCAACATTTTTTTGTGCATATGAAATTCCCATGAGCGTGGCTCTTACCTCATTACCGGACCACCGCCTGTAGCCGCTGTCCACGCTGTTGAAGCCCGAGTCCAGGGCCCCGTACGGCCGGTCCTCAGCACTGCGGGGAAAAACAGGCGTCGAGTCGCAGCACAAGCAGACAACTGATAACAGACAAGGAGGAGAGCCGGGTGGGGGCTGGGGCCGGCTGCTGAAAGTATTAGATGAGATAAATACAGGAAGAGTTCTGGCCATCACTCAGATTTACACACTGCCGACAAGACACCCCCCCCCCCCCTCAGTGAGGAAAAGACCTGTAATGCGGTGCGAGTCTCAGGCAGTCAAAGATAAGATTTAAATAATCATCATGCTGGTGTAAAACTGGGAAGCGCTCTTCTTCTAGCATCCAACAAAACATCAGAGCCTTTTTGGAGAACAGAAGACATTCCTGTCGGTTTTTGCTGTTTTACTCTTAATTTGCAGACTTTCTCATGTTACATTGTGTTTCGTTTGTTCCAAGCATAGATAAATAACGTACACACTTCCTTATACTAAGACTTTCGCAAAGCACGGCACGCAGTAATCAATCCCCGAGCCGGAAGTATCAGTCCCATTAGAGCGAGGAGCCTCACCAGGAGCCGAAGGGCAGCGTCCTCCTCTCGTACTCCGGCAGCTCCGGTGCAGTCTTACATGCCTCCATGTTCAGGTATTTGAAGATATGGATCTTGCCCTTCATGCAGATCTGAGACACAAAGAAACAGGAAGCCGGTCATGGCGGCGCAGTGACACGCCCCCCCCCCCGGGCCCCGCCGGTGAAGGGCCCCGTCTCACCTGTGCCGGTGGGCTCTGCAGGGGGTTGTTGTCCAGCACAATGCTCTGCAGGTGACGCAGGTTGCGGTAGCACACGGGGATGGCAGTCACCTTGTTACACGACAGGTCCAGGCGCACCAGCGGCAGCTCTGCTACCTCTGCATGCAAGGACATCACGGCGAGAATTAAAAGGGGAGTGGGCGTGGTCAGGACAGGCAGCTGGGCAGGGCCGCAAGAGAGTGGGCGGGGTCAGGACAGGCAGCTAGGCAGGGCCACAACAGAGAGTGGGCGGGGTCAGGACAGGCAGCTAGGCAGGGCCACAACAAAGAGCGGGCGGAATCAAGGGCAGGGCCACAGCAGTGGGTGGGTGGAGTCAGGGCTGAAAGTCTCTGGCAGGTGGTACCTGGCGGCAGCCGCACTAGGTGGTTCCTCCGGATATTGAGGTCCCGCAGAGCCTCCAGCTGGCCAATCTGCGGCGGCAGCACCTGGATCTCATTGCAGCTGACATCCTGGGAGGAGCAAAAGCATTTTAGTTGTTTTCAAAAGGCAACATGTGAAGTCCCCACTTCCGTATACGCGAAGGGCACCGCGAGCCACGCTGCATGGTAACTCACCAGCTCCGTCAGCTGCCGCAGCTGGCCCAGCTCCTCAGGGAGAGACAACAGCTTGTTGTTGCAGGCTATCAGAACCTTGAGGGGAAGGCTACAGATGGGCCCGGGAAGTGTGGACAGCTGGTTCCGGCTGGTGGGAGGGATGAGACACACACACCCAGATATAAGTGACTGGGAAGATACTGACTCCACCGCTGCCCAGTTGCCAGGTGTCTGCACTCGATGTGTTCATCACCTGATGTTGAGGTGCGTCAGTGCCTGCAGGTTCACCAGACTCTCCGGCAGTGAGCGCAGACAGTTCTGGTAGAGGTTCAGGCTCTCCAGAGAGACCAGCATACACATATCCACTGGGAGTTCAGGAAGCCGATTCCGGGACAGGTCTGCACTCGCACAGGGAGGGCAAGCGAGGATCACAAACTGGAAAACCCGCGTATCTAATGACACGGCCGTTTAGAAACAAAGTGCTATTAAGCTCCCCCTCGAGAAAACACACACACACACACACACACACACACAAAGACGGCACATACACCACAACGGCTGCAAATGACTTACTGTACAACTCAGTTACCACCCCACCATGGCAAGTGTGTAGAGCTCATTGTGAAGATTGAGGCTCCACTGCAGGATGCCATTATTATGCTGCAATGTGTCACATAATATGCCATGCATGGCACCACATAGCATATGAACTTGCAGGGGGGGGTCCTTGCACATACAGGTGCAATAGGACATATCCAAGGCACAGCAGGAAGTAATCAGCTATGACAGCTGCTGTTTAGCCTTCACCCCCCCCCCGGCCAAAGAGACACGCGCCCCTCAGACTCTGCAAGCAGCTCGTGAAGTACCAGGTGTAGAGCGGCAGGTGTCTGGTTCTTCTGAAAAGACCCAGCTGTCCAGACCACAGTGACTGGCGAGGCCTCAGATGCCTCTCGTGCTCTGCAGCTGTGATCTGGGGTCAGGCACAGTCAGGGATACAGGAAGCCTGAGCTCAAAGACACCCACTTCCTCACCAATAACATACAGGCAGGACCTTGGCTTGGGGGGCAGTCAGAGAGTTCCTCATTTATCCAGCACAATCTAATCAAACAAGATCTAGAGGATTGCCAGGCATGCACTAACTCCTTCCAGTGCACAGACTGCTACGGAGATAGTCACACAAATGCAGACCCGCAGCCAGCAGAAACTCATTCAGGAAGAGAAGATTGATGCCCCTCAGTCACACAGGCGAGGGTATGTACCTTTGTGCTCAATGGAGAGACCTCCCCACAGCACAAACCACACAGTCTGCCTTAAGCCTTGTACATTCCTCACACACCAATCTGCCTAACCCTACCCCAAGTCCCCTGCTCCCCCCCCACCCCCCTACCCACTACCCCCTGTCACACTAGCAATTACCTTAATCAGACCTTCTTAAACTCATCGTTACTTCATCCGACACCATGAACATAGTCACGTCTACCCCTGTGCTACCTCGATCGCCTTTCTGGGGTCTCTCCCCAGTTTTCTGCCACTCGATAGGGTGCCCGTGATAACATCCTGCCAGCTTTACCAGCCACTCTCTCTCCCACCCTCCACCAAAGGCTCCCTTTCCGACAGTCCATTTGCCAATTTCACCTCTGCTGCTCTTCCTTCCCCCAAATGACCCTTCGCCTTCCCTGGACACATAAGAGGAGGGTCCATTCCCTGTTTCCACGAGGGTCCTCTAACCCCAAACCCTCACGGATCAGCTGCTCAGTGAAGATGCAGCTCACACAATAAACATATGAAAAGGGGCATGAATCATCATGACTTTCTTAAGTACTTAGAAATTAGTTTCGAAAGGATGACACTTGGAATAACATTCAGTGAAAGTACCTAATGAAATAAACGAACCCAGAGAACAGCAGCACAAACCTTTACAATGTCACCAAACATGCATAAGTACGGCCGTCAGTATACAGTCAACTGCATCTTCCTCCTGCTATTGTATACATGAGCCCAGCTGGCTCTCTACTATATACAGAAATCAGCATGGGTGACGGGTTTATGATGAGCGAGTCGCAACCGCGAAAATGAATGTGTTTGCGTCTGAAATAGAGGGAGGAGAGACCGCGAAGGGAGCAAGAATGCACGACAGCCTAGCCCTTATCTTGCCAAGATCGGCCATCATCTCCACAACAAAGAGGAACAGTACACTATAAAAAAAACCTCAAACCGAAACCGGCTGAGGTGTACGGGGTCGGCCGCGGCCGGGTAGCTTGCCGGTGTGAAACGTGAAGCCGTTTTAATCAGCACGCTTCGCTGTCTCCGACTTATGCGGACGTTTCCCGCGGCATTTGTACGCGACACTATCGGCACCACCGCATGCAGCTACCTCAACGGCAACCGCAGGGTTTCTCCAGACAGGAACACGGATTTCTCGCCCCCCTAACACAGCCCCCAGTCACGGGCCTCGTACTTCCAGGTGAAGCCTGGCAGCCTCCCAGAAGGGCCTCCTTCCCTAACACGTAAACAGCTGTGCCTCACACGCCCCTGTTTATTCCAGGTCGCTCCATGGTCCAGTAGAGTCCCCTCCTTTTCCCGGGATCGCCCTAACTACACGACGCCCCTTTCCCGGCCCCGCTCACCGGCTCGCGTAGTGTCCGTAAGGTCGTGGTTTGAAGCGCTCTTCGGAAACTCCTTCAGTTTCCTGCCGCTAAGGTTAAGGTAGCCGTTAGCCGCCGCTTCCTCCAAGGCCCTGTCCAGGGACCGGTTCCAAGAGGTGACGCCCGCCGCCCCTACTCCATTACCGGGCGCACCGGCCGCTCCGGCACCGACTGGGAAAGTGGGTCCGGGACTGTCTACAGACAGTAACAACGCAGCCGCCATTACAGCTAACTCCCACCGTCTTGGTCCTAGGCGTAGTGGACCGACCAGCTGTGCGCATGCGCAGCCAGCGAGGGCTGCCCGCAATGACAGGCAAGGGAGAGGCCGGACGGAATCTGAGCGTGCGCAGTGCGGAAGGGTGACGCCAGTCGGCAAAACAAACCGAGCGCGTGCCATGTCATGATGTTGTGATTTATTATTGAAGCTGAAGAAGATCAATACTTGAAAAAATGGAGACGCGTAGGATGACCAGACGGAATACATTATACGATTTATAATTAAATACAATAAAATCGTTGTGACAACTTTACTATTGTAAATATTTGGTATACACAACAGGAATTGTTAGTATTTGTATACTGAATTTTGTTTATGACAATAATGTTTCTTAATAGGAGATTAAAATAAAGGCTTTTGACAGCATTTCATAATTTAAAAATATTATTTTGAAGATTTAATTATTTATGAAATTCATGGAAGTAATCTATCCACTACAGGCAACATAAGATACTACATAATGTCCATTAATGGAAGTTATATAAGGACAATACACTATGTGCAGGCAGGAGTGATGAGGTAAGTATTCAGATACAAGTGGTGCTGTGTGGGTGGTACGGTGGCACAGTGGTTAGCACCATTGACTCACATCACTGGGACCAGGGTCTGAGTCTCTGCTATGGCTCCATGTGTGTGGAGTTTGCCCCCCACAGTCCAAAAACATACTAAGGTGAACTGGAGTTGCCTAACTGCCCATAGGTGTAAATATGCCTTGCAATGTGTCGCACCATCCTTGCTTGTTCCCTACCTTGCACCCATAGCTTCAGAAATAGGCTCCAGATCTTCCATGACCCAGAATAGGATGCTGCAGTGTGTTGGGGCTTGTAGGTTCTCCAGCTGTGAGTGCAGGTAATCTACTAGGTCAGTGTTTCCCAAGCCAGTCCACATTTTTGCTCCCTCCCAGCTCCCAGCCAATCAAGAACATCAAATACCCGCTACAGGCGCTCTGGGAGCTGAGAGGAAGCAAAAACACGGACTGTCTAGGGTTCCACAAGGACTGGGTTGTCAAACACTGCTCTAGGTCAAGAAGGATTGTTCATTATATGGTGATATTTTTTGGGGCTCCAGTACTGATGGTTCTTTATGTATTGAGCAAACAACACAGCGTTACAGATGACCAGATTCTTTGTGCACAAACTGGAATGTAATATTCTGACTTATAGAAATGACAGGCTTCCAGATGAGGGCTCACACACTTCCCTGAGAAGTACGTGCAGGATCCGACTGTTTTTTTTAAAAAAACATTACATCTTACTTATTCACTAAATTATGTGCTTACTTATGCCTGTTTCGAATACTATTTGAATTGAGACTTTAGAAAAGCAGTTTTGAGCTCTGGAATGTGTTGATTCGGAATCCTTGGTTTCACCACGATAAAGATACTGGGCCCATAGTGACTACAGAGACCATCTTTGCCGACTGAGTATAAATGCACATATTCTTTTCTTTTGATCAAAGCTTTATGTACCTACATCATGTTAGCATGATGCTAACCAGGATAATCAGTTGAGGAATGGATGATTTTCATGTATGTACAATCATCTATATGTTATGTGTTCTCTGTAAATTTTGACAAAGTAATATATCCCACGTAAATATACGGTGACATTATAATCATAGTTCGCTCCAGGTCATCACTGCTAGAATGTGCAAATGTATAGCAAAAATACAACAAATACACTTAGACACAAGTACATCAACAGCCAGTGGGCTCTTTATAAAAACTCAATGTCCCACAATGCTGTGCACACGGTAATGCGTCAAACCGCGTGGCCGAAGAGCTCATGCGCGTTCCTTGACGGGGCCGGTGTATCATGGCGACGTACGTGGATATTCTTAAGAGCGAGTTTCCCGAAATTGACACCGAAGTCTTCGATTATATTACAGGTGAGAAGGACATCGGTTTCTTCCATGCGTCAAAAACAAAGTAAATAGTATACGATTAATTCAGCATGCTATATTTGAAGGCTAGATAAGGAAAAGGAGCAGTTTGAATGGCAGAAGCGACCAGTCATTGCTCAAGACAACGGGGTTGGAGGAGGAAGCGTAATTTACAGTTGCCCTATTAGTGTCTTAAAAGCAACATTTTCAATATTTTTTTATAGGTTGATCCGTAATGAATTCTAGTGGATTTCTTGCGTTTTATTTGGTGTATTGGAGAGTTCACTTTACGGTGCATGGCCCGTTTGCCTGGGTGGGATATGATGCCCCCTTCAGGTCAGGAAAGAGAGACTGGCCCTAAAAACTCCCCACGCACTAACATTTAGTGTCTATGCGATGTTGTGTGTGTGTGTTTCTGTATGCTAGGTGTATTGAACTGCGGAGGGTCTGATTTTGAGGATGGAGAGGAGGTATTTGATGCGATTGGAGGGGTCCTACAGGAAGTGTCGGGGGACTGTAAGAATGAAGAGGACATCCGAGGTATCTGTTTGCAGATGTTCAACACACTGAAGCTGTGAGTACCCACCAGGGCTTAGACTGACCAGCATGTTGACCAGAGTGGTTTTGCCAGAGCTGTTCCAGCCAGCTTCTCTTCACACTGTCTTCTCCTGCCACATCAGTAACAGCCCTGCTTTTGTATTTCTCTACAGTAATAGCTGCCATCAGGTACAGAGGCAAGTCCTCTTGGACGCCCCTGTCCAGCTGTCCCAGATCTCCGCAGAGTGCGGTAAGGTCCAGTGTAGTTCCGTTTGCTTTCTAAGGCCCTGTAAATTGTTCCGAAATCCCCATTTTCTACTCCGTGTCTTTTCTTTTTTGGGGGCCGTGTGTTGTTACGTTTTTGATTTCAACCCACACATTTCATTCGCTCCCTTAGAGAGTGCTAGCAGTGATGCCCAGGGCATCTGGATGGTGAAGCGCGGCCAGAACACGGTAAGGCGTCCTCCCCGTTCGTGCGTGCAGTGTAATGGAGACCTGGGTAACCAGGTTCCTGCTTCCCCGGCAGACCGTGGATGCCAAGAAGCTAGAGAAGGCGGAGGCTAAGTTGAGGGCCAAGCATGAGAGGAGGAACGAGCGCGACGCCCAGAAAACTACGGCCCCACTGTGAGCTCCTGTCCACCGCGGTCTGACACTCACCCCCTGCCTGTTGCGTTTTTTCCTGACCGGCCTGAGGTTGTGGCTGTTTTTGCCTCAGGGTGCTGGACGAGGCATCGGCCAGCCAGGCCAGCAGTAAGAAGGACAGCCGCGTGGACCAGTCGGGGAAGAATCGGAGCTATGACATTCGCATCGAGAACTTTGATGTGTCATTCGGGGAGAGGTGAGCGCAAAGGGCCCAAGGCAGGGATGGAATCGAGTCACTCCTTGGCGAGTCAAAGTCAAGTCTTGAGTCAAAATATTACAAGTCCGAGTCAAGTCATGTGCCCTTCAAATCCAATTAGAGTTCAAGGTCTTTCCATCATCTTTTCCTGTTGAGTCACAAGTTATCAAATTTGTGACTCGAATCCAAGTCAAGTTGTGAGTCATGTAACTTGAGTCCCTACCTGTGTCAGATTTTTTTTTCCTTTAGTGATTGAAACTTGCTGCAGCAAAAACCCCTCACAGTACATTATAGGTTAAGTCCTTAACGTGTCTCATAGGCAGAGATATGTTGAAAAGAGGATCTCCACTCTGTTACGCTTGTCCTTACACAGTTTTTACGTCTATTCATATCATGCACAGTGATGCATCTTTTGCAACAAATTGTCTCAAGAGACCTTGAATTCAGCCAAATGAAAATGCAGACAGCAGAGAATTAATATACACTGAAATGATAAAATTAGCATTACGGTATCCAGAGAGAGACTAAAACCTCGTCTTCTTGAGTCAATCGGTCCAAGTCTCAAGTCATTACCCTCAAGTCTAAGTCAAGTCTAAGTCTTTTCATCAGTTTTGTGATCAGAGTCTCAGTCAGTGACATGAGTCCCCACCCCTGACCCAAGGGGCACAGAATGTATCAAGCCTAACCTGCTGCTTCGTGCCGCAGGTCCCTGCTGCAGGGCGCGGAGCTGTTACTGGCCAGCGGGCGCCGGTACGGCCTGATTGGCCGGAACGGCTTGGGCAAGACCACCCTGCTGAAAATGCTGGCCAGTAGGAACCTGCGTGTGCCCGCGCACCTGTCCATCCTGCACGTGGAGCAGGAAGTGGCGGGCGACGACACCAGGGCCCTGCAGAGCGTGCTGGAGAGCGACAGCGTGCGCGAGGGGCTGCTGGCCGAGGAGCGGCAGCTCAACGCCCGCATCGCCAGCGGCACGTGAGTCTGCCGCCTCCTGGAACGTCGCCTCATGTGCAAAATTAGCCTGAAGGTGCAGGCCGGTTCACTGATGGGAGCAGATGGGGGGGTGGGGGGCTGCCGAGTGTCTTTCGGGGCACTAGGGGCGCAAGTTGCACTCATCTAATGGGTCCTGTGTCTGTAATTTGTTTTCCCTGTCCGGCATGGCCATCCCCCCATCTCACTCTATCCCTAAACAAGTCTGTCCTGCACCAGAAAGTCAGAACGATGATTAAGATGTGCTTTCCTTCCTCTGCGTTCGTGTCCCAGGGCTGACGGCCCGGACAGCGTCCGACTATCAGAGGTATATGCGAAGCTGCTGGAGATCGAAGCTGACAAGGCCCCGGCCAGGTACCTGCGTGTCACATTCCCCTGTAAAGCCTGTAGTGACTAACAAGTGTGGAATGAGTAATAAATACCTGTTAAGTAATACGTCTCTAATGAGTAACGTTGAAGAAATGCAGCTGAATATTCTTTAAGCGTACGGACACCGGGCCAGTCGCACGCACACGTGACTCATCCTTCCTCTTCTGTTTTAGAGCGTCCGTCATCCTGGCCGGCTTGGGCTTTTCTCCCAGAATGCAGCAGCAGACGACAAAGTGAGTGCTCCCCCTTGTGACCGAAGTGCTGATATGCAGGTATTTTGACACGTTGGACTGAACAGTGGGACCCTGTTCCCTCTCCGCAGGGAATTTTCCGGAGGCTGGAGGATGAGGCTGGCGCTGGCCAGGGCCCTGTTTGCCCGGTGAGTTTCTCTTCGTCTTCATTCCTGTTTTCCCTTTCACTCCGAATCCCCCTCTTTTTTTTTTATTCTGTACATTCACCCCTCTATTTTCCTGTTTTTCAGACCTGATCTTTTGTTACTCGATGGTAAGTAGACCTCCAGTTTTAGCGTGAGGAGAATTGGATGATTGGATTGAATAAGATTGACCCAAACACAGACATACTAGTGTTATAACTAATAATACTAATTGATTTACTGCAACTCATTAGTGTTTGGGTTAAATATTTTTCTCTGGTCCCATAGCAGGACCCGCTGGGAATGTTCTGCTGTCTGGAAATCTCAGGGTGTGTCTGAGATTGCATACTTGTCTGCTAAGTATAAGGCGAAATGTAGTATGTGAAATAAGCAATATGGATGACACGGTAGCCAGATGTACCCAGATGTCATGCTACGTTCCGTGCAGTTCTGTAGTCTGCAAATGATGGACGCTATGCTAATCTGCAAGTCTATTGTGGCAAAGAACATTGGTTGCTCCAAAAGTTTTGTCAATATGGCAGTGGAAGTGCCATCACTGTACAAATTTCAACAGTAACACGATACACAGTAATATAAGTTGACTTGAATATGTGATTTTTCCATTGATAGGTTTTTAACTTTTTCTGGGGCATAGCTGTGCTATTGGTAAACATCCATGTCAAGGAATATGAAAATTGGCTCATGCAGTGAGCCTGACGGCATGCATATTGTCATACATTGATAAATACAGTATGTACTGCATTAACGGCTGAATAGTAGGGTTCTATTTAGTATGTATTCTGTAAGGATGTGATTTTGGACGCACCCTGAGACTGCCCTTCACTGCTATACATCACTGTCACGCTTTCTGACTCTGGTCTGCTCTCCGTCAGAACCCACCAACATGCTGGACGTCCGCGCCATTCTCTGGCTGGAAAATTATCTGCAGGTCTGCCTCCCGCATCTCCACATGCACGCGCGCCGGTCCCCCCCCCCCCCCCCCCCCCCCCCCCCCCCCCCCCCCCCCCCCCCCCCCCCCCCCCCCCCCCCCCCCCCCCCC
>JAABNY020000035.1:614403-626554 GCA_015164015.2 Brevimyrus niger
AAATATTTTTGGATGACTCGTAACCGCGGGTGACCGCGGGCACCCGCTCATTTCGGGTCAACCCGCGCATCACTGACTAGGATGGCCCAGGGTATGAAAACTGATGTCCGTGGAAGACGCTGGAACTCCATGACGTTCTTTTCTAAAGCCGGAGCGTTGTGTGTATTACCGTAGGTTCCCGGATAACTTCGAGAAGCTGTCTCCCCCGATTCTGCAGCTGGATGAAGTGGAGTTCTACTACAGCCCCGATCAGCGTCTTTTCTCGCGGTTGAGCGTGTCAGCTGACCTGGAGTCCCGCATCTGCGTGGTGTGTACCGCTAATGCTAATATCCGCCGGTACGTTGCAAAACCAGGAAGCATGATAGCGTCATGAGCCGTGCTCTCTGCGCGATGTCGCCCCCTACAGGTTGGTGAGAACGGTACAGGGAAGTCCACCATGCTGAAGCTGCTGTTAGGGGACCTGACACCTGTCGGCGGCATCCGGCACGCCCACAGGTGAGTACGGGGCCTGGTCGGACCTCAGCGTGTCCCCCCCCTGTGGTCATAGGGGTGAGTCAAGATGGAGCTTTCGTCCCACAGGAACCTGAAGATTGGCTACTTCAGTCAGCATCACGTGGACCAGCTGGACCTCAACGTCTGCTCCATAGAGCTTCTGGCCAATAAGTTTCCAGGTACGACCCCCCCCCCCTGCGCATGTGGAATGCCTGCCTGTGAAACGTGCTGTAGGGTGGTGTGTTGCTCTACGGGTCATTGGTCGTCGGTTCAAAGATCTTTTTCAGGGAAAAGCAAATAAAATGTAAAGGTACCATGACTCCTCTTTACTTCAGGCCGACCGGAAGAAGAGTACCGCCACCAACTGGGGAGGTATGGCATCACGGGCGAGCTGGCGACACGGCCCGTGGCCAGCCTGTCGGGGGGGCAGAAGAGCCGCGTTGCCTTCGCTCAGATGACCATGCCCAGGTGACCCCTGATCTCAGACTCTTACACAGACATGCTTATTAGCCCTTGCTTGTGGGGTGTTGACTTCTGTTCTTTTGTGTCTCTCAGCCCCAATTTCTACATCTTGGATGAACCTACCAATCATCTAGACATGGAGACGATCGAGGCTTTAGGGAAGGCGCTCAACAAATTCAAAGTGGGCATCTCTTCTGGGTGTACATCTCTGCCCCCTGCTGGCAGCAATGTGAGTCTGACATGTTGTAAACCCCATCTCCCATCTTTCCGTTCCAGGGCGGGGTCATCTTAGTCTCCCATGACGAACGACTCATCCGCATGGTGTGCAAGGAGCTGTGGGTGTGCGAGGGAGGCACGGTCAGGCGCATCGAGGGGGGCTTCGACGAATACCGTGATATCCTGCAGGAGCAGTTCCGCAAGGAGGGTTACCTGTGAAGCCGCTGGGATTCTTTGCGCCCGAAGGACTCTCCAAAATCATGCTCAACTGAACTGCTGGTCCACATGACTCCCCCCACTGCCAATCAGCACCCTCTGGGGAAGACTGAACAGTTTGTTTGATAGGTTCTCAGCATCCCTGCAGTTCACCCCCTTCCCAGCCCCATCCACCAATCACCTGAAACTGTCTCAGTCTGTAGCCCCGCCTCCCGAATGTGCTGATTGGACTGCAGCACAGCTGTGACAGGCTGTGGGAGGGGCCAGCTCTCCCAGAAAGTTACTGTTGGTTGCTTTATTTTACCAGTGTGGAGGCTGCTACCCTCTGGGACGCGTGGCCTGGAGCAGAGTGAGTGCTGTTTTCTCCCCTCTGAGCCACCATCAGTTCACCATGAGCATGGAGGGAGGAATCTACACACATTCATCCATATATAAAAGGTTATTATTCCGCGTTATGAACCTAAATCAGATTTTGCCCATTTTCGATGCTGTACCTAACTTATAAATAGCTGTTTTGAATTATTCATTACAACATGCTAATAAATGAATAAAACAGAAGTACAGTTTGAGTTGTGGTTCTTCCAGGGACATTACGCTTTATAACTGTGATGGGGGCAGTTAATTATTAGCACATTGAGGGCCAAACTCTGGATTTATCATAAGCTTTATGCCATGGGGGGAGGGGGGGGACAGTCATGTTTGTGACAGCTGCTTTCTGGCCATGTGAGGAATCAGGACAGAAGTCCAGTGAAGTTCATGTTGGTGTTTTCTTACACATTTTTCTTGATTGTGATACAAAGGAACCTCAAAGTCTGAGGGAATCTAAACAAACCGGAGACGTTGGTATTACTGCGATTTGTTCTCAAGGCAGAGTGTGCATTTTGTTTAAGGCTTCACTTCTCATGTTAGTTGGGCGGAGAACCGCAGAGCCCTGGATCCGGTCGGGGTCCACCGGGGCTTGTGGGTGGCAGATGAGCAGAATCTATCAGCTGTGGAACCAGCAGCCTGTCGCCTTTGCTAACCGGCGCCCAGACAATGGATTATCTGTCTTTTGTACTCTTGGCTCTAACCCTAATAGATTGATTTCCTGTGTCTGAAGTACAAATGAAAATAAAAGTGGGTAAAAACCGTGGTCTGTTTTCTTGTTTTGCATGACAAGTTGTTTGTGCTTGTTATAAATGTGCTGGGTTATAGGGTCACCGGGCGCCTTGTCATATCTGCAGAGGGACAAGCAGGCGGATTACAAACCCTCTGTTCTCAGCCCCGTCTTCGGAAGAACAGGTCATTTAATTCTGCTGACATTTTTGCAAAGTGTGTTGTCCCAGTGTTCTGTCTGAACCCGAACGTGATTGTGTTCTTGGTACAAAAAGGAACGTGCGTGTCCAAGATGACCCAAATAATGAGTGAGTGTTTTCTGAAGAGTTCGCCCAAGTACTCACAGAATCGCACTGTACATTCACAGCATGATTTATTTAACACATTTGACAAAAAAAAAAAAGTACAAGTGAGGAAAACTGAGGAACAGAGACCAGGACCAGCCAGCATCCCTGAGGCAGTTAAGGTTAAACACTGACATGATTACTTTG
Source organism: Brevimyrus niger (assembly GCA_015164015.2). Taxonomy (NCBI): domain Eukaryota; kingdom Metazoa; phylum Chordata; class Actinopteri; order Osteoglossiformes; family Mormyridae; genus Brevimyrus; species Brevimyrus niger. The sequence continues at coordinate 617,376 of JAABNY020000035.1, forward strand.
CCAGGTGTGGGGTTCAAACCCATAACCTTCTGGACAAAGGCACAGATCCCTCACCTGCTGCGCTACATTCACCTTTTGTGTCGCTCTGGAGCTTCTGGAACATTCTAATCAGTGTCGTTTCCATGTTTTCCAGACTTGTACTTTGTCATTTATTGAATGGCAGTACAACACACGCAGTCATTGTAAACAAAAACCAAGGCGGCGTCAGGTGGCGTGACACAATGGATCCGTCTTTTTTTCCCCCAGTCTCCTACTATTTTATAGCAACTCTGGCATAAAACTTCAGGGGTCTGAGGCTGTTGGGTCAGAGGAAGACACATACGCATGGCCCTGAATCCCATCGCACAATGTCCTGCATTTTTTCCTGGACTTGCCCGCCATGCCTGGCCCCACATATCACTCGCAGGGGTCGAGATTAATCGGTCAGGCTGGCTGTTTCCACACCAGTCAGCCGGTGTTTATTCTAGTTTTCTGTCACAGTGGTATTTGTTTTGAAGCCGGTGAATGTTTTCAAACAGTTCCAAGTCTTTGTCTTTTGGACAATGCAGCACCACTGTCCAGATGTGCAGGGGTCCCGAAGGACAAGCCAACTCACAGGGAGACACCCCAAGCTAAACCACCAACAGCTGTTAATTCTGCATAGCGACTACACTGTTTGTTGACATGTCAGTGAAGGGCGTGGTTTCATTCACTCCTTCACCGCGTCACAGCTCTACAGCTCGGGCTGGAAGGCCGGGTTCACCCGACCCGTCTGCCGCACGTGGGGCACCACAGCCCTCACGTAGAACATCTCCAGTTTGTCCTCCACAGATGCCCAGAATTGAGGGTCGAAGGTCACGGGCACAATAGCCGTCTCGCGCTTGGTGTACACCACAAAGTCGGCCCTGTGGATGCCCACCACGGCCATCTGGCACTGCACCTGTGTGTAGTAGCTGTGGGTTCGCTTCAGCCGGTAGCGGCCCGGCCCATCCAGCAGCTCCAGGCAGAAGCCGCGGTCCTCGAGGCAGGCCTGCGCCACCGTCTTCTCCCGGTGCTTGAAGGGACACTTGATCTCCAGCAGGATTCGCTCACCGCTCCGCGGGACCTCCACAATGCCGTCGGGGCTGGCGGCCAGCCAGGATTTCTGCGGGTGGATGAACAAGCCGCAGTCCCGGACAGAGACGGGCCGGCCCAGCTCCTCGCTCTTCAGCTTCTGGTATCTCCGGGCCGCCACCGATTCATTATTCACACCCCAGGCCATGGCCCGCGTCATCACATGGGGGCCGTCCCCGACGACGGAGGCCAGGTAGGAGGCGGGCGGGGTCTGGCTGCTCCCAGAGACGAAGCGGCAGTGGGAGACCCGATGCGCAATGGAGGCCGTGACCCGGTTCTGGCGCCACGCAAACCACTTGGGGTTGTCTCTCTGTCCCCGCGTCAGCTTCTCCACAGCCTCCAGCTCAGTCTGCTTCAGCGTCACGCCCTGGACCACGTCCTCTGGCTCGAGCAGCAGGGGAACAGCGCGTTCTCCTTTCTTGGGGCTCTGGCTGGGGGTTCGAGCCGCACCTGCTGCCCCCTGCTGGCGGCTCAACTTATCTGCTTCCCCTTCCTTCTGCCTGACTTGTGCTCTGCTGCCCCCCGAGGTCTTCGAGGGTACAGACTGGGACTTTTTTACGGCCAGTCCTGTGGAATGACCAGTCGCACCCGTGCTGTTGCCCATCTTTGCTGGGTCAGCAGGGAATGAATCTTTTCCTCTTGTTTTGTAGGTCTGCATTTTCGTCTGGGTCCAAAGTCTGGGATGGGAGAACAAGCTAGAATGACACAGAAAAGAGCTTTGAATAGTCTCACTTCAGTCAATAACAACTAATTTGGAGCTTATACTGCCTGCTTTAGAGGAATGTACTAATCTCAGTAGCCATAGCTCCCAACTGTAGATTCCTGTATTGTCCACACAATGAAAACATCCTCACCAGACAGCGAAATCGTTAGGCCTATTTTAAGATGGCTTTAGCCCACAAAATAAAGGATTATGTATTGGCTTAAGTCATGCCCCCAAGCCCCCCAATCCATTCATCTCTGACCTACGCCTTGTCACCAGATGTCCCTGCCTAATTCTTCCCGTCATTACTGTCCCATGAGTTTAACATCAGCCGAAAGTTAAGCACTGCAGTTGAAGATGGCCAGTAACATTAATGTGAGTTTGATATGATTTCGGTGGTTAAAATAAAGCATTATGAAACGTGAATTCCACGTAAAAAGTATTACACAGGTTCGCAGAGAACAAAAACGAAAACGGAGCTAATCTGCCTGCTCGTCGCTACATTTCCTAGTAATAAATCACAGCATTTCTATTTGAAGATCAGCACAATGACCGAAGTACTAGAAAAGCGAATGTGATGTTAAACACGCTTTAGGAGACACTTACCAGAGCGGATCCTGCCGGCTGATTCTCTTTGGAGCGAACGCGTATATACGAAGCCGGCGGGATGTGTTACGGCATGTTCAGGGCAGTTCCCTAGGGTAGGGCTGTCATGTGACATGTGACAAGCCGTCACGATGGTAACCGCACTAAAAACAAACGCGGCGTGCCGTATATAACGTATAAAATGCACACACTCGTATCATGCACAACGAAACCGCGTAAAATGTATCACATATATTATACCAAACAATGTATTTTCGTGTTATGGGGGTGTGGGGGAATTTCCTTGCAACATAGCCGTTTTAAAGTACTTAACACCCACAAACCGAGCATCTGTTAGACAGAAGTAGTAATATACTAATAAAACAGTAACGTGTTTCATATTCAGAATACGACACTTGTTTAAGTAAAATTGTACGTTTTGTTTTTTGGTATTCAAAGAAATCTATTAAATAACATATAAAAATAATTCAAAAGAATAGTCAGTTAATAGATCGTAGTAATAATTTGTAATGAATGTATGAATTATAAAAACTCATAATTGAAGAAGCTATATTCATTTGAAATACATAAATTCTATTAAAATAAATCGTGTGCTACACGTAATTAATCTTATAAGTGAAAGCTGATGTCCCGTTCCATCAGTATGACTTGCCAAAACGCCTTGGTAAGTTTGGCTGAGGAACACAAAGGTGAGTCAGTCTGTGTTAGTCACTGTCAGTCTGCATCTGTTGTGTAAATTTTCGTCTAACCTAAGACGTTTTCTCTAGGTCTAATTTACGAGAAACCTAGAGACACACCCTAAACAAACACACACACAAATACATTGGGTATCTTTTGGTCTCCATGGATATCAGCAGTTTCATGCATGGTTGCCTCGGGAACCCAGCGTACTGAGCCCCCAGTATCCGTGTAAAGTGGACCGAGCCACCCCAGGCATACTCCGGGCAGAATCAGCCGCTGAGCTTGGGGATACTGGCCGCTAGGTGGCAGCTGCGCGCAGCTAAGGTCGCCGCTGTAGCTTCATATGAGCGTATAACAAACCACATACAATCACAGCCATGACTCAGTTTAAAAGCTTCCTGCAATTATGGTAAAATGTGTCTGGCTGCTTGTTACGTGTGACATTGAATAGCTCACGTCGTCCATTTACCACTTCATTAGACACATGCCCAAAAACAGACACAGACAGACATTCGGCAATGGTTCTCTGTTTGAAAAGACACCAGACAGACACCAAATGACTGATACCTCACGCAGTGACCCCCTGTATATTTTTTTTTCCCGAAAAGACACAACAACAGGACATATTATTGGCAGCATTACTGAGAACTGTGGGAAATGCACTCCACAGATCTCAGGGTCTCTTAAAACAAATTTGGCGTAAACATCAGAGAGAAACATGCTTATAAAGAGGTGAACAATCATTTTATACATTTATATCAATACAAAGCAACTTCTGCACTTTTGCATGAGTAATTCTTTATACAAAATTAATTTTATTTTCATATTCTGTGTATAAATGTATGGACTTTTTTTTTATTAGATAATTTATCTGATGTACTATTCATAATTAAATATATTGATATTGAAATAAAATTAAACTTTATAGAAAACAAGTACAGTACAGATGAATATGAACTTGTCCAGCAGGACTGGGCTCTGGGCTGAGCAGCCATGCAGGGGTCCAACCTTAGCGCAGGTCGGGTCCCATGAGAATTCTTCTGTCAAACCAAAATGAGCCATCACTCATATGTGGAATTGTCGCCCCCCCCCCTCCCCCAGTGTGTCTTTGACTCATTCTTAAGCTGCTGGAAGCGCTTGACCCCCCCACCCCCCAAAACAAATGATTCAAAAAAACAAGACCCCAGCAAACGCGAAAGACAAAAGACAGCTGCGCATGCAGAAGAAAACGCCATGTGTAAAGTGGCATCATACTGTTCATATGTGTACCCCTAGAGGGACAGGCTTTTACTACATGGGTTCAGTTCTGCTCCACAGCTCCAGATCCTTACTGACTGTCCAAATGAAGCGTCATGAACCATTTTCCATATTTTTTCACGCCACTAGATGGCACACTTGGTTTTGCGTTTGGGCCATGCGTCAAGCGCCATCTACTGGTGCCAGAAAATATAGCAGATGGTTCATGACGCTTCCTTTGGCCATCACTGCTGTTTATGGTGCCTTGGGCTGGGGCCAGCAGGCCAAACAGAACCAGGCCTGCCTGGTTTGTTTGCATCCTGGATGTTCCGCAGTTTCTGTTTTTTTTTTTTTGGCAAGCCATCTCTATGACAGCGTATCTTGTGCATTCTAGCCACAGAAAGAAAAATGTGTAAAATATACTAATTATGTAAAACTACAAAATTATTGGAAAAAAACATATATTTACGAGTGTAAAAGTATTTCACTCTAGAGAGATATGTTAAAATGAAAACCACCTGCCTACAATTTAAAGGTAGTTAGCATTTTAATCAGAGTGGGATGAATCTAAAATGATGTAAATAAAATACTGCTGGAGAACAACAATATCTTTTTTTTTTCCTGATTTACCAAACAGGACACAATTCCCACCATGGACATGCTGTAGACATTGGGGGAAATAACAGTTAGGGGGCGGAGACAATCTGTAGGAGGCGGGGCAATAACAGTTAGGGGGTGGAGACAATCCAGAGGAGGCGGGGCTTCGGCTCAAAAGTCACCACACAGAGCACTTCTGGACAGGGTGCATGGGGGAGCCTCTGGGGCAGTGAAAGACTCTGCCGAACTCATCAAACTGAGATACGCTACCAATCACCCTGCAGAGAGGCAGAAAAAGAGAAGAATGCATCCAATCACATGGCTGCAACACTCATTAACCCCTCTTCTGGGGTCAGAATAGGACCTCATGTTAGATGAGCCTTCTACCAGCTGTGTGGACATCACACTCGGTGAGAGTGGCATGTGAACAGGTGTGACAGGGGCAGGTGTGATTACCTGTAGTGTTCAGGTGCATGTTTGTCTGTTAGGAGCTGCAGGTAGATTGACTGAGATCGCCTTTTCATGCACCAGTTCTGTCAGAATAGAGCACAAGATGGGTGCTTGTCAGCTTTAGGAATGAAGAGGTAGGGTTAGGGTTAAGGTCAGAGTTAGGTCAATAGCTGAGCAGACCCAGGGTTAGGGTGAAGATTAAAAATGGCAGCACCTGAGTGTTCGAGAGTGAATTAAAAGGTCAATTCCTGAGCCCAGTGGCAATTAGGGAGTGTGTTAAAAGGTCAACACTTGAGCAGATGGGGTTAAGAAACAGGTTAAAATGTCAGTAGCTATGCAGACTAGGAATTAGGTAGTGTGTTAAAAGGTCAGCACTTGAGCAGATGGGGTTAGGGAACAGGTTAAAATGTCAGTAGCTAAGCAGACAGGGAGTTAGGGATTGTGTTAAAAGGTCAGTAGCTGAGCAGACTGGGACTTGAGGTAGGTTAAAACATCAGTAACAGGGCCATCCGGGAGTTAGGGAGCAGGTAAAAATGTCAGTACCTGAGCAGACTAGGAGTTAGGGAGTGTGTTAAAAGGTCAGGACCGGAACAGACAGGGAGTAAGGGAGTGTGTTTAAAAGGTTAGTACCTGAGTATACTGGGAATTAGGGAGTAAGTTAAAAGGTCAGTACCTGTGCAAAGGCTATGAACAGCAGCTGCTCGTGGGTGTATTTCAGTCCTGGGAGAGGGCGCTCTGGTCCATGTTCTCTGACCCATTTCTGGTATGCCTAAGGAGAAGAAGGAGGAATGGTACGCCGGGATTTTTCAAGCACGCAGCTTGATGTTTCCTGTCAGTCATGTGACCAGTTCTACACGTAGTGCGGTTTTAACATAATGACTCACATAGTAGGACAATTTCAGTCCTCCCATGTCAGCGATGTTCTCTCCCAGTGTCAGCCGTCCATTCACCTGCGGACAGAGATGCCGTCGGTGTGCAGCCTCGGCTGGCCGGGGGCCGTCGGGGGCCGCCGGGGGCCGTTGGGGGCCGCCGGGGGCTGTGCACCGAGCGTGTGCGTGTGAGCCACCTTACTCTCTGGTTGTAGACGGTGAAGTTGTCAAAGAGCTTGATGATGCACTCCGCTTTCTTCAGAAACTTCCGGTACGAGTCCTCGGTCCACCACTGCTTGAGGTTGCCGTAGCGATCGTACTGCCCTCCTGTGAAATGCAGTGAGAGGCCGACGCCTTAACGGAGACTGCAGGTGGGAGCGGCCCACCCTTCCTGTTCCCTTCCTGTCCCTCACCCCAGTCGTCATATCCATGTGTCAGCTCATGGCCGATGATGGCGCCAATTCCCCCATAGTTTAAGGACCTGTAGGGGACACACAAGTTGTTGGGCTGTGTTTTCTCTCAACAAGGTGTTGTGAAGGGGCCTGCACTTACACAGTCCCTCCACATGGTGGCACCAAAATGCCTTGTATAATCTTTTGGTATAAAACACCTTGGAGAAATGACTCATCGTGAGTCTGTGTATGTTTCGTTGTCTGTCTATGTACTTACTGTGGGAACTCTGGATCATACAACGTTGGCTGCAGGATTCCAGCTGGGAAAACTGAGTGCCACAGAGGAAGAAAAGAAATGTGAGGTAAAAGCGGGTGGAGGAGGCAAGAAAAAGAGATTATTAAGTTAAAAATGATAGCTGTGTGCACTGAGGGACTCTGTCCCATCCTCCATTCTCTCTCTCTGTCTTTCATTCTCTGTTTTTGTCCTCTGTTAGTATAAGTGATTCTACTACTTAATTTAATTCAGACTGAAAGGAGAATAAGAAATAAGGGCTAAGGAGAGGAAATTGTGTGTGTGTGTCTCTCTGCAGGTTTGTATTTGCTACCACAATGTGGTTAAACCTGTTTTCCTTTTTATCTTGCCGGGACTTTTTCAGGTCTCCACAACATATACCCCTATTTGATAAAAATGTGTGAATGCAATTAAAACACTAAAACAGCCAAAAGTCTTGTAGTTTGTTTGGTTACTTATGGTTCAAGTTAGGGCTGGGTGGGGGTTAAGGTTGTCATTATTGGGATTAGGGATTTGCCCATAGAAAAAATAGAGAGTAATAGTAATATATGAACTGCGCTTGCATGCATGTGCAAGAATCGAGTATTTTTGTTTGTGTAGGAGTGTCTTGGTTTTTTGTTTTTTTTGTGTTTGTGTATTTTGTGTGTCATTGTGTCCTAAGTCCTAAGTGTGATTGCTCGCCTAATTTATTACGGACTCACTCACCCATTTGATTCTTGTTAGGAAGGTAATAGGCATTCAGGGCTTGAGGAGGAAGCAGCCACCTGTAAAACCAGGCAAACATCACACACACATACACCCCCATGAGGCCTGCCCACCCCCATGAGGCCTGCCCACCCACATGAGGCCTGCCCACCCTCGGGTAACTTTGGCAGGGAGAAGTTGCCCATCGACACTCACGCTGTCTTGTCCACCTCCTCGTGGATCTTCTTCACTGACATCTTGATGTTGTACCTGATACTGTTGAGGATATTCCTGAAGTATGTCTTCTCGTTCACATAAAACTTGAGGTGGTTAAATGTAAAGTAGATTTAGGTAGTTTTAGAGGAGGCACATTGGAGAAGATAACAAAGGAAAGGTCTATGGTAGTGTTTCTTATTTTGCCCCGATAAATTCCACACTGGAGTTGAACGGGTCACTAGTGACAGACAAATTGACACTTCATGAACCATTTGTGGTGTTTTTTTGACCTCACTAGGTGGTGCTCTTGGTTTGCTTTGGGGCATGCTTGCTGTGCCTTTTTCTGTACAGAGAGCTCCATCTAGTGGTGTCAAATAAAACAGCAAATGGTTCATGAAGCATCATCTTCTCCATCACTGCTGAGCACCTTACTGGCAGCTCTGACTCACCCCGTATTCCTGGTCAATGAGCTCTGGTTTCAGCAGGAACTCAGGATAGCCTGTCATCACCATCATATACTGCAGCTGGAAGGGAGAGAAAGGTGGGAGGAAGGGGAGAAGGGAGGAATGTAAATCAGCAAAATGGAGTCCCTAAGGGGCAGGAAGGAGGCGCAATGGCTGGGGATCCACTACTGTCTGCTGATGGTCATGCACCTTGGCCCTGGCCGCCTCCTTGGTCTTTGTGTCCATCCAGTCCAGCTCCTGCAGCCGCTGGTCCAGCACATGTTTTATGTCCTCCACCAGCTCCTGAACCTTTCATTTTGGAGGGGGGGGGGGGCAATGTCAAATATCAGTGCATAAGAGGGGCCTTGTCAAACAACACTTTCCTTTAGCACAGAGGAATATCATCCCCCTTTCCTTTACCACAGAGGAATATCATCCCCCTTTCCTTTACCACAGAGGAATATCATCCCCCTCTTCATGAGATTGCAACATTTGTCATGCTACTTATGCGACTTACTCGCGTGCCAGACTGTGAAGTGAATTAGGAAGTGGGCGAGAGAAGAAAGGGTCTTATTTCAAATGAAATGCTTAAAACATACTTGTGTTTTGGAAGGATATCATACATACAGAAGTCACAGGAGAACAGGACGGGGGCAAGGGAGACAGGGGAGAGAGAGGGGGGAAAGGCGGGGAGAGACAGGGGAGGGAGAGGACGTAAAGGCGGAGGGAGAAAGGGGAGGGAGAGGGGGCAGAAGCAGGGGGAGAAAGGAGAGGGAGAGGGGACGAAGATGGGGGAGACAGGGAAGGGAGTGGGGGGAAAGGCGCGGGGAGAAAGGGGAGGAAGCGGGGGAACAGGCGGGGGGAGAAAGGGGAGGGAGAGCGGACGGGGGTGGGGGAGACAGGGGAGAGAGAGGGGGG
>JAABNY020000035.1:700865-716823 GCA_015164015.2 Brevimyrus niger
CACATGTGACCCAGGCGGAGACTCGAACCCGGGTCCCAGAGGTGTGAGGCAACAGTGCTAACCACTGCACCACCATGTGCGTATGAACAAACATATTAAATTAGTGTTTCTCAACCCAGTCCTCAGGGACCCCCAGACAGTCTTTTGCTCCCTCCGAGCTCCCAGTGCACCTGAAACACCATATTCAATACTTGATACCGCAAACAGCCTACCCCATCCAAACAGCCTACCCCATCCAAACAGTCAATCACGTGTCCGCAGGCGAACATTCAGCATGCCGACATGCTTCTGAAGCTCACCTACCGTGTGATGACACTTTCAAACATCTACAACACGCAAAAAGTACGTGATTCAGAACGTGGTGTGATTGTTGGTTGCCAGACATGGTGGTTCCAGCATTGTAGGACTTTCACACGCCACGGTGTCTAAAGTTTACGGAGAGTGGTGCGATAAAAAAATAAAATACGACGTCACAGAAAGTCCTACGGGTGGGGGCGCGTTGCTAATAAGAGAGAAGGAGAACGGCCAGACTTGTTAAAGAGAGGACACGAGTACAAAAATAACAGCTCAGTACAACAGTGGTGTGCAGTATAGTATCTGCAAATGCACAACTCGAACGAAAGTGGATCCTACCCACTACTAGCTAGGTGCACCAATGAAATGGTCATCGGCTGCATTTTATAAAAGGGCAATATGGGAACAACAGGGGGCAATGACAATGACAGCCACGGTATGGTGACGCCCTACTCCAGCAAACACAGATGGCAGAAGATGAAAGATCTTATTTGCCGTCTTCATTTCGCCAAGCTATTTGTCTCTTCTTGGGGAGGGCCGACATAGCAAACGAGCCGAGGTTTCTGTCATTGTGTGACACCAAGTGCAGCTGCTCAAACAGCTGCAAGTACAGGAACAGACTGGACAGAGACCTCTGCTGGTCACAGACAGGCCCGCGCCCATTGTCACAAATGGCAGGTATTTTGGTCAATACCCCTCTGTAAACAAAAAGTCTGTACTTCTGAAAGTCTGTGCTAATTCATTCACACATTAACCTGGACCTTCAGTGTCCTTATAGGACAGCCCGAAGAAAGCTCCGTTAAAACTAAACACTGTAAAATTAAATGCAGATTTTTTTTTCTGCGAATGTAGCGAGGATTGCGTGAAAACTGCACCCCATCACTGTTTGTCGGGTTTCTTCATTTCCACAACTGCAGTGAAGCCGAAGGATATTGGCAACGTCGTGATTTGTCTCCGCCCGTTGGAAATGTTCAGAACTACAAGCAGAGTCAATACGTCTCTCGCGGCAGGTAAAATTGGTTACACGCTGGGTCAGGATATAAACTGATGAATGTATAAAAATGCTCCCCAGAATTTGATTTGAATATCAGGAGGAATTGGATTTATTTCGTTGCAAATTATACACTCATTTCTCTTTAGATGTGTGGAGATTATATTTCGCTTTCATATTTTAAATTTACTTCAACTGTTGCAAATATAAAGCATCCGTCCATCCGCTTATCCGCCTCAAGGTCACGCCTCAAGGAATGCAGCCATATACTCAAGCACATAAATTCATTCCAACTACAAGATAGACCGAAAGATAATGGTCGGCGAAGGTTTTAAAAGACCGCAAACACTAAAAGATAATCACACGCGCTGTTTGTGTAATATGAGTGTTACCTTCTACATTCAGGTTTAGGGTTTCAGTCATTTCAAAACGTATCTTTGCCTGGTGCCGCTACATTGTACTGCGTTTACTTATACAAACTAAAACAGAAAATAACAAAACTAAACAATGAAGATAAATTTTGAGAAGAACTAAAAAAAGCAATGCTTTGTGCAGGTTCTATCTAGTCAAAAAGCAATTGGGGTGATCCAATTGTTTTGCTTTGCCAGTAGATGGCGTAGTGGGTAAGGAACTGGATTTTAAGTTAAACTTTTTTAAGGAGAGACTTGTTACATATCGTTGTGTGTGACATTTAATGCTGGTTTTCGCTCATCCATAAATTTAGTCTAAGAATCAGTCTAAAATGCAGTCTGGTTTTTCATTTAGTCCTGAATGGCTCTGTTCTTTACAGGTGAATAATGTTTAACAAATGCGCACAAAGCAGCACCGTCGCAATGCAATTAATTAATAAGTTTATTAATAAGGTTATAAAAAGCTACTCGTATGAGGAGGTGATCGCGCACATGCCCTTCATTTGACCGCATGTCACCTTGTTTTCAGTAGTGAAACGACCATAGGAAGCCCACGGTTCGGTCCTGGCTCGTGAAGCCGGCACCCCGAACTTTATGCCAGATCTGCCCGGGATTCACACAACAGCCACATTCAAATTCCAGCTCTGCACGCATTCTGCTGCTGCGCTACGGGCAACTCGGCGCTCAGGGACGCGGTTCCAGCCCACACTCGAGCATCACGGAGCGACCATATTCTGCTGGCCTTTTTCCTTAAGCTTTGTCATGACACATACATGGGAATTAAAGTTCACTATGCACATCGCATCTGTGTGATCAGAAGGCGTAAGAGAACGGAAAACGTCTGACACATAGCATCTCCTACTTTGATTTTTCTCCAGGGCGAGCAAGGTAGGAGGCAGCTGTTGACTATATTTAGCGCAAACTTAACAAGCGTGGAGCATGCATTCCCAAATTGTGCTACGGACACATTATTTTATTTTCTAAAATCAGAGAGGTAATGGAACAATGACAGACTGCGACAGAGCCCGCATTGCAACACTAAATCGATACTCCAAGGTAGCTCCAGGCTGCCTCTGAGAGTCTCTCACTTTCCAAAGAGACGCCGGTCATTGCGCTTTTTCCACACGTTTCACCCGCAAAGACGCGCCTGCGACTTCACCTCCGGGATGTCATGATCCGTCTGGAAGAACTCAGCCCGTTAGCCAGGGAAGCGGCATCAGCAGCAACAGGGAGCCACTGATTGAAATTTAGACCAATATCAAGATGGTTGCTGTCTCATACACTGCTATGTTTTACGGGGATCCCGGGGAGATCTGACCTAACTTTGCCTTACGGTGTCTACACGTCATTTGCGTCTTTTTTCTTGTGGCAGCGACGTGATTTTCGTCTTCGTCTATCATATTCCACCCGTGCGGGACAGAGATGGACCGTGTAAGGTGACGGGAGTGACGCGTCCACCGGGCATCGCAATTCGGGCTATTAGACGCCAATAGCCGGAGGAGAAAATGTAAGTAAGCGTGTGCATACTTATAGCCCTGTTTCGGCTCTCTCCATCTCCACCACCTGCCGCATCTTCATCTCGGTGGCATAAACACAAGCACTGCATGCAGGGTTAGTGCCATTGCGATCTGGGCTGCAAATCGTCAGTAAGATACTTTTAAGTAGAGCAACAGTTTCAAAATAGGAACTGGGCTGCGTGATACGTGACGAGACTGGACTAAGCCGTGCGAAATGGTTATTTAGGGCTGGAATGTGTTCAGAGAGTGAGTGGGAGAGCTGCTCGAGACAACTGACGAGGTCAATGTTCAAAAAGACACTGGAGTGTGAGATGGCATTGATACAGCGGTCGCTGTCAACTGTGGAAGAGTGACATTTGTTCGTCACCTGCATACATGTCTCAGAGGGTTCCGCTGGATACCGGTTCACAGTTGACCGTAGTCCCTGCAGAATGCAGCGATGCGTGTGTGATGTGTATATTTGTGTGATGTATATATAGCATTATGGCAGATTGTAGCCCTGCGCTAATTCACATGGTATTTCCCCTCATGCGGTTAAGTGGACATGATTTGTTTGATCCACTCAGGGCATAGGAGGCGTTGTTATGGATGATAGCTCTGACTTGTTAGGGGGGGGGGGGGGGGCAGAGAGCTCCCACACACCTCTGCTGCTTCTCTGCCGTGACACATACACAGCCTGCCTAGCAGAACACCTGGAGGAACTTCTTCCGTAAAATAGGCGGGAGGTCGGGAGTGAAATCTGTCCAGATGGAGAGCGCAGGGAATGAAACGGTGACGAGTGTTGGTGTGCACGAGTCCCTGGGCTGCACGGTGGACTTCTGGAATGTTCTGGACCATGAGGAGTTAACTGGGTCAGTGTGTCAGTGCTGTTGGCTGTGCGGGACGGTTCTGGAAAGATCTGGCCGTATAAAAACAAATTGGGCCAAGGAGTGAATTGGCAAAAGAGTGACAGCGATGTGACCAGTGAGATGCGGCGCACGCAGCAGTGAAGGCGAGCAGACAGGTGCGTCAGGTGTGTGTGTGTGTGTGTGAGAGAGAGAGAGAGAGAGAGAGAGAAAGAAGAGATAGACATAGACACCTCAGTGTGTCGTCTCAAAACTAAAGTGTGCTTTGTGGCAAAAGCTCCGTAACCTGAATTCTCTGTGAGGGTGTTTGTAAAAGGTTCCCATTTCTCCTAAATGCAAAGAGTCTGCAACTGTACCAGAAAAGTGTCAGTGCAGATCACCCATCCGTCCATCCATCCATCCATCCATCCATCCATCCATCCATCCATCCATCCATCCATCCATCCATCCATCCATCCATCCATCCGAGGGTCATGGATCACATTAAAATAAATCAGGATAACATGACAAGAACAACAATATGTACAGACTATAGATAAGTTGTCACTAACTCATCGATCATAATCAACAGGTCAGTCTTAAAGACATTTCTAGTCAATTGTGATGATCAGGCCATTTATTCACATCCCCCCCCACCCCACCCCGCAGCAGAATATACCATCTGTTGCTCCCCAGATATTATGTTTGAAAGTTGACATTGTGAAAAAGGTTGGAGACTGCTGCTGTAGATCTAGTCCCAAGCAAGAAACCGTGATTAACATTCAATCCTAGCGATGCCGTCGCTTCCGTTAGGATCTGCCCCGCTGATTCTGCCGTGCCCCCCCCCCAGATCTGGACTTTGCGCCTTGACTGCTGTTTGCAAACACTCCACGTCCCAGAGAACGCGCTGAGAAGCGCGCGCAACATTACATCGCCCATCTGGGTTCCCATGCAGCTCTTAAGGTAGAACTTCTCCACAGCAGAGAGAGACGCGGTTGGGGACGGGGTTGATTGGGGCGGTCGGTGCCAGTGAGTGCGAGCCTGGCGCTGTCGTGCAGGTGATGCGGGTGCTTTGCATGGCGCCGGGTGACAAGGGTCTGCGCACAACATGGGGGCTGGCAGAGCCGGGAGATGGAGTCGGCGGGAGAGGACACCTGACAAGGAGATGGGACCTTCTCTTCCAAGCCAATTAAAATGCATCCAATGGCTTCCTCTGGCTGGAAACAGCACGTTCTAGTGACTGTTCATGGTGACGCCTCTGAGGTTCAGGCGGCTCCTGCAGTAAAAACACTCACTTCCATTAGTACGTCGTCCTCTGAAAAGATCCGTCGGCTCTTGTCTCGGGGCCCCCAGAAATATCAGCTCGTACTGCGGCACATGGCCAGCGAACGCGCTTTAAATACCCGATTCTCTCGGCTTTGGCGGAATGACCAAGATATTCACAATTGGCTCACGGTCTCTGTGGTGAGCAGTGCCACTGTGCAGCGGTTTAGCTTCCTTGAGGTACGTAACTCACGGAATTTCGGCATTTACAGCAGTACAAAGCACTTCTTACTGAAAAAAAAGCTGCAAATGACTTTTCATGCTACCTGTTACATATCTGGAGAATTAAAGGTCCTAGAATTAAAAATTAAAGCCTTAAAATGGGGAGTTTTTGTGAATTATTAGTCCTGGTTTAATCCAAGACTGCATATGTAAAGTTAGAGCGATGTTTAAAGTAACGCATTGCTTTAAATGCAGTGGGGAATCAACTGAAGCTGCAGCGAGGTTTAACTTGACGGCTTCTGTGCGCGTCTTGGGGTTGGTGCCAGTCGCTGCTTGTTTGTGGGAATATGGAGCAGTTCATCTCCGTGGAGCCCAGAGGTACCGTGCACGCGGCTTTGTTATCGACTTCCCGCCCACAGCGCTCCTCCCTCCCACGAGAGCCATCAGCCCAGCGGGCCGCCTCGGAAAGGCAGCCATGGTCAGAGATGTTGTGTTTGGTGTCACGCTTGTCAGCTAAAAGCACGAGGCTCCTGCTGCTTTCTTTCCTTCAAGTCTGCTTTATGATTATTTGACATGACGGGGGGTGGGGGGTGGGGGGGGGAGTAACGTTAGCGCCAATACGTTTGTGTCTCTGTGAGGTTTCAGCACAGATTACGGAGCTTTGTGATGTCACAATGCTGCTCGGTCGCATTGAGAGCCAATGTGCAGTTTCGTCATATTTTAAACGCCTCCAGTTGAATTCCAGTGGGGCATAAATGCATTTAACATTTGGATTTTAGTACTCAGCCACCTGCAGGTGTCCAGTATTGGTATACCTGCTTCCAATTGCACATTGGCAGGGAATGGTTTGATCCAAATGACCTTAGAAAAGGTAGACAGGCCGGTCCAGCTGGAAATATCCTGCCTGTCCAATGAGTTGTCAGATCATTACAGCCAATCAGCATCTCTGTATCTGACCAAGGCACCAGCCCACCATGCCTTCAAGGTTAAATCATCGTAAAAAAAAAACTAGTTTCTATTTATAGGAATCTATCACGTTTGCCGGTCTGAGGTAACACATTAATGCATGCGTGCTTTTGCTTTGTCTGTCTTCTGTCTCCTTTCCTCTAGAGCTGGGTAATCTAGAGTGACCAGATTCAAAAGTTACAGTCTAAGCAGAAATCATTTGGGCCCCGACTGTAGTGCATAAATGCCAACAGGGGGCAGTGTTGCACTCAGCATCTTCCAGCATGTTAAGTGCTTAGTGCTTGTGTCACTTTTTGCCTAATTCAGTATGCCATGATTTCTTCTCAGCTGTTGTCTGTTTTCTGAGGCAGGTGACAGTTGCACATTTTTAAAAAGATAGATATTGTTAAATGTGCTGGGAAAATGTGCTCTCCGTCTCAATCAATTTAGTTACATTACACCAGCTAATGTTGACATAACATCTTAAACAGTCAGAAATATAGACAAAGCAGCTCTGACAATGGCACTGTTATTATCCCCAAAATAAATCCAGCCCAGGAAACTGAAGCGAGGCTTTATCAAGATGTTTCCTCAGTCACTGAATACTTCTTCCCTGCTCGAATTTGCCCAGTATTGCCTTGCTGGACATTCACACCTTCACGAGCTGAGTCAGCACTGACCGTGGACTGACTGCTGGGTTATCTCACAGGGGTCCTTTAAGACCCCACTTGAGCAGGGAAGCAGGACACTTTTCACATAGAATCTCGTTCTGCAAATCATTTAAACTATGTAAACATTCTGGATCTAAAGACCACCTGAATGTGAGTGTGCAACCTTGGTATGAGGATGTTTTTGTGGGAACAATTTAAAATTCCTGTTGTATTGGAGGAGGGGGGGTGGATTATGAAACATTCATACCATTCAAATGAGAGTTATTGTGAAATTGCACAGCAACAGGTAGAGTGGTACCAGTGTTTCCCAATCCGGTCCCTGGGGATCCACTGACAGTCCATTTTTGCTCCCTCTCAGCTCCCAAATGTGTGGAGTATCTGGTGGAGAACTCAGAGGGAGCAAAAACATACACCAGTGATCTTCAGTGGGCGGCCCGTGACTGAGTAAAAAATAAGCAAATCATTCTGACCATCCTCATTTTTAAATTATTATTGTTTTTACGTTTTTCCAAGTTATTTTTTTTAATCTAGACGCAATACAACTTCCCCAGTAATGTCCAGCTATGTAATTAACAAACAATCAGGTGGCTGGCCAGCTTTTAAAAAGTAAATGGTGGCCCCCAGCCCACCTGCCCCACTGGCAAGCATGGCCCTCGGCTGAATTCCAATGAAGAACACTGGCATAGATGACTGTGGGTCCCCCCCCCCCAGGAAACACTGGAGTTGTGTGTAACTCTACAAGGGTGTGTGTGAGTGTGCATGCTTGCTTTATCCACCCTGTTAGTGATGGGCTGCTTGCTCCCCCCTCCCCGTGCCCCGCCTCATCCCCAAAATCTGAGCCCAAAGAGTGCCCCTCAGAGCTGAGGTGGCCCCCTCCCTTTCACGGAGCGGGGAACGAGTTGCCGATTCGCAGAGGGTGAAGGCTCCGCCGCTGTTAGCCGGCACTGATTAGCACACTGAGCACAACGCCACTGCAAAAAACAGGAAGTTCCGAGGCAGAGTCTTGGGTTGGACAAGGCCTGGCATGAGCACACTCAAACGCAGCCAAGGGACACATACTGACAGGCATTTTACTCACTGGCTCCCCCCGCCCAGCATGGAGTTCATTACAGGGCCACCTGTGCGCTCGTTCTGCACTCCAGTCACAAAGAACTCCCTCTGAGGCATCACACTGCCTTTAGTTTACATGTGTTTACCTTCCCGAGGACCCTGGGGCTGCCCCTTTTGAAGGCCTGCCTTCCCAAAAGCTCTATTTGGTTATTTTGTAAATTTGGGCCAAAAGCACCAAGCGATAGACACTGTGCATGTTTTAAAACAAGCTGCCTTGTCCTTTTATGGGGGCAAAGGTTCGGTTTTTAAATTCTGTGCCCACTTCACATTAAAACACCTGCAGCAGCAGCAGCAGCAGAGAGTGTGTTAGGAAAACAGATTTTACACAACATTCGTAGGAAGATGGCGTAATGTGAACTTAATCTGCTACGCACGTTAGCATTTTAATTACCAGGCACTCGTCACTGGCATGATGGCCGGTGGTTTGGTTAATCTTGACTTTCCTCACAGCGTAGATTTCCACGGCCAAAAAGAATGCGCTCATTCAAGCGTCACTGAACATTGAGGGGGATTCTTAAGGGTCGCAGGAATTCACGAACACTAACGATGTGACAGCCATTGAACCGGAACAAGAACCCGAGAAAATGTCTAGTTCAAAGCTCAGGTAGGAGGTTCCTGACTTTTAGGCAGATAGATCAGTACAAATGCAGGCTGGCACAGTGGGAACCTGAATATTAACCAATTATATAGGAGAATGATAATGAGATGGCCTTGCGTGTGAGGTGTCTTTGAGGGTTTGTTTGTTGTCGAATTCTAGTACCTTCAGTAATGATTTGAACCGCAATCTATTTGTACAACATCACGCCTCACTGACCATCGAAACAAAAATACTCAACAGTCAAACATGCAGGCAAGAGATCATTCACACCCAGTGGAGTTGGGCAGGAATATTGGAGTCCAAAATTCCTGGGTGGAAATGAGCTGCAGGAGACATGTTCGCTAGCTCCGCTAGCTGGACCATGGTGGCCAATATTATCATTGTCCTTCAGGGATCCCGAGACGCTTGCCTCCCTTGTCCTTCAGGGGTTCAGCAGCAGGCACTTTGCTTTGCTACAAGCGGTAAGATGTGGTCACTGGACACAGTAACTGACTGCCTTTCTGGCCCAAAGCTAGAGCCTGTGATCTCCCTGCCTTGCGATTGACACAGTACTCCCACCCTACCGAAGAGGAGACTATGATCACAGGGGGAAAGAAAACAAAACAATCATACTAAAATAAGATTCTGGGCCTCCTGGAGCCTTCAGAAAGCACTGATCATTAAAAAAATAACCTTCTTTATGAATGTTTATATCAAAGATTAGCAGTTGTTCATGGCTGTCACTTTTTGTAATTTATTCTCATATGCTTTGTTGGCCTGCATTTCTCTTCTTTGTGTGTCCCCTGTATTTTATCCAAACATTCTCCATTATGAATCATCCAGTACAGAGTCATAATGAGAGGGGCACTGGCCCCAGCTGAACGTTGTTTGGCACCTGGAGTGCCCCCCCCCCCTGTCAATCACTGAGTCAAAGCATATCATTGGTTAAATACATGGTTGGCTCCTCAGTATGAATTATAGTCCCTCTTGTGACTTTTTCCCTATAAAGTCCTATAATTGGCCCAACACAATGGGCCTGGAGTCAGTGGTAGCACAGAGCATGAGGCAGGGGAAAGTTTGGACATCAAAACACGCATAATCCTCACAAGCCAGGAGACAGAGGACACAGCGGTACCTTTTCAGCCATTGTACCAGCTCAAACTATATTATAACTGGGGCCAAAACCAATGGTCATTTGAACCTACCGAACGGTACTGTAACATGATTAAAACACGGCTAAGCAAATTATAAAGCAAAACTCAGGAGGGGAGTTTTCAGACAGCCCCTTAGCTTTATCCACGTCAAGATTAACCGGTTTTATCCAGAAACATAAAAGCCTGCAAAGCATGTCGTTCCCACTTAAGCTGTTCACAGCATCAGACTCCAGCCCGTGATGATCTGTTTCCTTCTGTTGATCTTTTAATAAGGGATCAGAAATCACCCCAAAGGAGCGGCACGAAATCTGCAGAGAAACGAAATTTCCGAACACAATCAAGAAATTCATTAACACCGCCTCAAGCATTCCGGAGGTTTTAAGCGCAATATGCAGATATTCGTTATTTCTGCTAGAATAAAAGAGAACTGACTCAAGTTACAAGTGTCAAGTTTCAACTTTTCTTTATTCTGTGGCACAGTTGCACGGGTCCTTGAGGGGATAAGTGAAACATCAGTGGAAGGCAGGACAAGACAACGCAATATAAGAATAAATACATTGTAATTAATAATACGTAAGTAGTGTCATATGAGGATGAGGTAGGTATGGCATATACCAGCTGGCAAACTGACAACTATAAAGTGTTGAACAAGTACAGGAAGTACATTGACAATAAAATATTGTGTAATGCAGGGTGGACAGGTACCTTGTGACTTGTAGCGCAAACAATAAAACTGGGGAATGTGGAGCTTTGCAGGAGGAGGTGGCATCGGGTTTGATTCGCGTTGGATGTGCCACATTGTAAACGGGACGTCAACAGCGCCGCGCACCGGCAGGCACGTTACTCTGCCGGTCCCAGCTGCCGCTCACCTGTTTCACTGCCCGTAACTGACTTTCACTGATGTCGGTAAAAACATTTAGAAAAAGTTGCGAATTACGAGGCACTGTTGCATAACCCTGCTAGCAGGCACGCCCACACGATATACAACCAGCTAAATATACACTTAGCAAGTTATATATTTTTTTTTGCAAAATTCCCCACCCCTCCGCCGAGCCGATTGAACTCTGCTCCTCAACAGGCGCTCAAGCGCGGACTGTACCATTTTCCCGGTGGGCGGGGGGGGGGACGCCACTCACACAAGTCACCAAGTCCCGCCTCAGCACGGAGCGATTAAAAAATGTGAGGATATAAAATGTAGGACCAGGACAGGTAACCGTATCGCACGGGAGCCTGATCGCAAAGCACCGGCTGTTCTGGGCTGGCTTGTCAGGTGTGCGTCCTGCTGTCATTCGAAGCGCCGATCCGGACTGTCAAGGCGTTCAGAACCACATCGGTGCCGGGCGGGAGCTCAGTGCAGCCATGGCTGGGGACGGGGCGGAGCAGCGCGCTCTACAGTACGAGCAGACTTTGGTAAGTGCGCCGAGGCTCCGACGCCCAGCGTGCCGAGACTGGGAGTCCTGGTGCCCGAAGTATGTGGGATTGTATATCGGCACCTAGATCCCATCCATTCGGAACCGAATCGGCGGTGTATGTCCGGGCGATCGCTCTCTGCATTGCACTGCGTGCAACGGGGCATGAGGTCCGACGTGCGGCGCTTTCATTCTCCATTTAAAACTTTGGACGCAGGAGGAGGAATGAGGAATGCGCAATGGCGCTGGGCAGACAGGACCACCCGAGGCGGCGTGGTTCACAGTGCCCGAACCGGACCGAGCCGAGCCGAGCCGGAGACTCTAGCTTCGGCCGCGGGGACGTGGGATCGGAGCGGCCGCCCCCACTCTTCCTTCTGAAGGGCACTGTTACTCTTTACCTGCGCCCTAATGAACCGCTTTCTCCCGCTATTCTCCGGAATAGTAACTTCATTTTTGTACAGATATGAATGTAGAGATATTGACTCCTGAGGCGCAACAAGTTTTCCCCTCTTTATTCGGATCTTAGAGACTTTCTACGTAGGGTGACTTTTTTTACGACTATATATGTAAAAAAACAAAACAAAACACACATTTCAACAGTGTTAAAACCCTATATGCGGTTTCAATAGTAATAAAAACTGAGCTCCCTTTGTTACTTTTGCTCCTTGTTAATAATAGATAAAAACAATAAAAACCTCCTTTAGTAAACAATAGCTACACAAAACCCCAAAAATGAAAAAGGTACAAATACAGTGTTATGCATAAGCAATGGGATCCATGAAGTGTAGGTCTACATCCTTTCCAGAAGCTGTCATATAAAATTTAAAGATCCTGCTTAATAATATAGTTGTGAGAATACCTTCCTGATGTTTGCGAGAGGGCTTTTTGAGTCCTGAATGCTTTGTAGTCTAAGACAAACTTCCAGCTCTTGCACATCCTGGCTTCCCTATGCAGCGTCTGCTGCGCAACGCAGTGAGCTGAGTTAAGTCAAAGTAACCGGTATCTCCAGGTTCTTGTCCGGTGGAGGGACCTTCCCTGTGTCTGTCTGGGTCGGGCTTCCGTGCTACTCAGGGCTCTGTTTACATCTGCTTGTTGGCTGTTGTGGTTAGACCTTGCCATCACCTTGTTGAATCATACACCTTAGGAGTCATATGATCCTCACTGCCAGTCTTTTAGCCATATCATTTATCTGTTACAGTTTGGTTGGAGGTGGAGTGGCTGCGTTTCACTCTCCCTTAACTTCATCCCTCTCCCTCGTCATGGATGCAGGCTCTGCTGCTGAGCAACAGCGAGCCCTTGATGGAAGCGGGATGTTCTGGAAGGGCCTTAGAAGAAACTGTTTGGGATTTATATCATGTCAGAAGTAGCAAAATGCCTTTGCTTCACTCTGTTTACCATACCGGGAGACAGAGCTCTGTTATCTAGGTACACTGAGCCCACACCTGTGTCACACCTATGTCACACCCATGACCTACCCAATTGGTCCTTATTGCACAGAAAAGGAGTCACCTCCAAGTTCAGCAGTAACATGTCAGATTTCCTTCCTTCCTGGTTTTGTGAGCGTTTGCCGCTGCAGAGGTTGACACTCCTGGCCCCATAACATAGGCTGCTAATTTAGCGACCCTTCCGGCCTGCAGTATGAGCACGTACCTCACCATGTCCACGGAGAGACCACAGACTCACTCTTTAAGGTCATCTGTGGAGACACTGGAAGCACCTGAAGAAATTAGAGTCAGGATCCACACACCCTAAGTCAACGTTGCCGCAGGCTAAAGGTTTTAGGTTTCTAATCTTGGTATAGAAGCTCTTTCAGGCCAGGACTGACGCTGCCAGGTCCAGTCTGCTTGTTAGGTGCCTGGAGCTCTGTGTTCAGTGCCCTCACCTGACACCCTCTGAGGTTCAGCTCTGACTCAACACACTGTCCTCAGGCTGTCATGTTACTACAGGCTTCCGGGTGCCGTCAGACCCTCCGAAGGCTTTACGCTTTGACGATGATCTTGCTGCGAGTCGTGTTTTCGACTCTCCTAGGTGTTCAGGGTGTTTATCGTGTTGTCATTACTGTTCTGCTGTTTTGCAACTACGGATAAGTGCTTGTTTTGACATCTCTGTGAAGGGACAGTGGGAGGCCCACATGATTTTGTGTCATTATTCTGGAAAGTGGGTACAAGAAGACCTCGCGGTCTCACAAAAGCCCCTCCCACAAGGTTTTTGTAAGTGTCTGGACATGTGGGTGTGAGCAAGCCCTTGGGGGCGTCTCATGGTGATAATTTAAGAACTGAGACGACTAGAGTCAGCTCTGGTTTCCCTTTGACCATCAAAGCAGAGATGGAATATCATATGTGCATGATCGACTCCTTTGAGATGTTGGGCTGTGCTGCAGTACATCCAGATTCTTTGAACTTCTCAGATCGTCATTAAGTGACCACAGTAGATAGTTCCTGCTGTCACATTTCACTCCTAAACAGGGTGGCGATTTCATGGCCGTCTGTGATGAGACAAAGGCTGTTGGATACCAGCGTCATTCAGATCGCCAAATGTGAAGCTGAGAATCTCAAAGCGTTTGATTCACTTTGAATAGTATGCATGTGTGTGTGCGTGTGTGTGTGTGCGAGTGCACGCGTTCCTCTTGTGTAAGGAAATTCACGTGCTTAGTCAATTAAAACTTATCAGTAACGCACAGTTGTCCCTGAGCATTGATATGGATTCCGGTCATGTCCGAAAGCGGCTGTTTTGTGCGGGCAGCTGTCAGAGATCTGATAAGCGCCACTGAGCGCCTGAACAGGCTCATGGCGGATAACGCAAGGCGGGAGCGTCCATTAGCCAGGTCTCAAGCGTCTCAGGCATATCTCGGCTGCTTAAAAGCCTCGCCGAAGCTCTTGCACAATCAGTTTGACTTTCTGATTTAATAGGTGAGGTGCTGACTAATGAGTAACGGCACAGAGTGTCCAGAATGGTGGGGGGTGGGGTGTGGGGGGGCTGGGCGACTGAGGACCTTTGCCCTGGGATGGGCTAAGCTAGGTCCATTGACCAGTAGTGCAGTTACTGTGGAGTGTAATCTTGCCCCCTGCTGGTGAGCATCCCTTTACAGCTCCAGCTCTCTGGTTCTCAGAGTTGGGGTATTTTGGATCAGAGCTGTGACTCTTTAATAAATCGTTTGGGGGAGGCGCAGAGCTGCGCACTGACCGAGGACTGGGCCAAGTGGCACACCGAGCAAACCGCTGCAGTCCACAGAGGGATGTGCTGTGTCTCTCTGGGAACCAGTGTCAGATACAGAAGGCGGGGGGAGGGGGTGTAGGGACACTGTACTCTCTGAAGGGGTCACAATCCCCCCTCTGTGTCCCACACTCAGACCAGCATGAGGACGTTCTGTGTGCAACTGGGGAGATCATACAGTGGCCTGAAAATTTCTGTATGGGGAGTTTTTGCAGATAAACAGCAGGGAGCGTGTTTGCATGGGGGGGGGGGGTGTGTGGACCATAGCATGTGATGGCTACTCCCCTCTTGCAGCTGGACTGATAACTCAGTCAGTACTCATTAATCGTAATTGAGTTACTGAAGAATGGTTCAATCTTCCTGTTCCGTCCCACCCTGTACTTGGTACTGGATCTGATCATGTGACTGTTTCACACTCAAAGCTCCCCCACTCTCATTTTCCCTCGTAGGAGATTTCCGGGCAGCAGTGGCAGTGGCAAGGGATAGATTCCTTTGATAGTATCCCACCTGGAGTGTCCGTAGTGGTTTCCCTGACAACAGGAGCTTTGAAAACTAATCATAATTCCGACTGAGTTTGTCTGTGGCTTTTGGAGGGAAGGAGAAAATGTCGATTTCTTTAGCCTTGAGTGAAACGCCAGCGACGCAGAAACCTTCAGGCAAGGGAGGCTGCTGACTTCAGCGTCTGGGTGATGCAGCGTCCTCAGGACGTGCGGTGCCGGGGGGGGTGCCTGCCAAGCCGCTGCGCTGGCCCCCCTCCAGAACTGGCCCATAAATCAGCGGGTTGCTCCAGAACCCCCTCAGAAGAACCGGGACCCCCCCTGAATGGGGCCCGCGTGGGGCCTCGAGCCCCCTTGGTTACCAGTGAATGTGTTGGGTCGCTCTGTGAGTCCATTGTGGCCCGTATCCCAGCGGCCCGTACTGTACTCCCGGCCCGGCACTGCAGCCAATAGCGGCCCGTGGGAAAACCGTCGGGCCGCCCCTGCTGTCTTTGTTGACGATGATGATGGTGATGATGACGGAGAATGGGCCGTCACACAGGAAGGCTTCACGTCGACGTGGGTCCCTGTAGGCTGCTCCTAGACTCGGGTGCGGCTGAAGGTGGGGGGGTGAACTCGAAGCTGCGGGTTAAGCTGCCTCACCTGACGAAGCTGTTCTGTGTCCAGCCACCGGCCTGGAGATGCATCTCCATCTGCGCCAAGATCACAGGTTCAAGTTGGACTCTGTCCTGTTGAGCATGGACATGGAGACCCCTGCACCACACTTTCCCCCCCCCCCCCCCCCCCCCCCCCCCCCCCCCCCCCCCCCCCCCCCCCCCCGCACCCCCCCCTCGCTCCCCCCCCCCCCCACCCCTCTCCCAC